>JADQWA010001241.1:0-19232 GCA_018344505.1 Nebria ingens riversi
AGGTTAAACAACCGTAAATTGCGTAGTGCCCAAATCTAATTTCATGAACCCCTCCCTTCACCACAGAGAAGCGTGCAACCTCAACACACGTGACGACAAAAGTAACGTGAGCAAATTGAGCACGTAACAAAGTTAAAATATAAAATGCTTAAATTTCAAGAAAATATTTTCATTCATGATGTCCAATAAAATTGTGAAGTTAGTTTATTGTCAGATTTTTAAAAATATATATGTATTTTATATTTAAAATGTTCGATTCTATAGTAGTATAGAGAAAATATAATTATTCATTACATATTATTAGAAATTATTGTGGTCGGACCTTTTTTAGTTTTCAAATGAACTGTAAACCTTTATAAAATAATAAAATATTTTCATATAATATTTGCCTGTGCGTTGCCTGTTCACACACAATTATAACAAGAAATAATAACTTTAGAAAAATGTCATGCGTTGACAAAACGTATACAACACATGGTGAAATTGATTTGTATGTTATTCTAAATGTTTTTCTTTGATCAAATTCAGGATATCTAAAATTTTGATATGTTGACAGCATATTTGTTATACGTTATGACATACATAATCAGCAATATATTCGAGCTAGTTATGTAAATCACGTACCAACTGATGACTCATTCGATATCGTAGTTTATCAATCCTTTGTTCAATGAGAAAAGCTAACTCAACTGTTATGAACCTTCCTATTTAGAATAGTTATATTTTCCTTTGACTCTTTTCTCTTTATATAAAATTATAAATGTTTAATGATTTTAGGTATTTATTAAAAATGCAAACCTTATAAATTTTATTTAGAATAGTTATACATTACTCTTTGTATTTTTGTGTTGGCATATTTTTGTTTCAGCATCCTACTGTTTAAGCAGACGCTTAGTTCGCAGCTTTACAAGTCACGTATGATTTTACTTACTGAATCAGCATTTCCTTTGTTCCAAAGTTAACTTTATAAATCTAATATTTGAAAAAGTCAGTTCTTGCTCAACCTTGAAAGGCGCAGACCTTCAATTTTATTCTTAAGCAGCAGTACTCAAATTCGGTCGACTTAATTCAGAAATTAATAAAATCATTCAACGGTAGAATCAAAATTAAATCGACGAAATTGACGAAGTTACGTGACAGTACAGATACGAATATAATTATACGCTTCTAAAGTTATAAACGTTAAAATTTTAATAATAACTAATTAAATATTATTCACTTCAAATTGCGTTGGTTCTAATCATTTATGAACACCAGAACCTACCCTATCCCAAAAACAAAAATTAAATAAATTTTACTAGTGAGGATCTTCGGAGAATCACAACACAACATATTTAAATTATATATAGACCATAATGTTCTTTGTAGAGGCAATCAGTATATTACTAATCGTATTACCATAATTATCTGTAGTTTAAAAGAATAAAGTTTTTAAAAAGAAATACTTAAATTGAACTTTTATAAGTGGCACAGTCGGTAGGATACCGAAAACGTTTTACTGTTGAAATTACGTAAAAGTAATCAATTCGTTTAAACGGTATAACGGTCGCTTCAATATTAATTTCGGATCCGAACAAATCGAAGAACCAGCAGAACCAGCAACGCTAGAGCCAAGGCCTTCCGATACTCCAAGCTACAGCACTGATTCCGGTACACAGAGTCCGCAAAGGCGAGTACTAGTATCGTCAGCCTACGAGGAAGCTACACCTCTACCACCAGGTCGAAATTCCAACCTGCAGATGAAGATTTCATCTTTTAACATCGCTGTCTAGATAGTTACCCTGTGAGTTAATACTAAATATATATATTAACGACTGTACGAATCACTGTTAAAAATTATATACTTAAACAAATTAACGTGGGATCGAATCACTGTAACAATTCATATTATTAAATATTGTAAAATAAATATTTTATCAAAGAAAAATTAAACGATTTAATAAACGTTTAAATTTAAGATTTTAATATCACAAATAACAGTCATATAAACCAATCAGAAATGTCTGACAGACCAAACAAAATAAATTTTGCATTAAATTCTATTCCAACTAACGATGGAGACCCTAATAAATTAAGCACTTTTTATAAACGCTGTGAGTGTAGTTTAGACTTTATTTGGCACATTAAATCCACCACTTGATGAATTTGATAAAGCTATTTCATTTTTAAATATCAGAAGCAATATAATAGACAAAGCGCTAGACGATATAATTCTAACAATAAATGAAATTTTACAAAATAAATTCACCAAAGATTCATATCGACTAATACAATGCGAACAAGTATTAGAAGACATAGAAATGGTAAATGATCAAATAGAAATTATTAATAATTATCATTTAGGCAAAACAAATCACCGAGGTATTTTAGAAACTTACACAAGACTAAAACGTAGATACAATGTCCTAAATTACAATACGATATTCAGAAATTTATTAAGAATTGCGAAATTTACCAAGAAAACAAATATGAACGAAAACCATTTCAATTGAACGACAATTTAACAGAAACCAGTAAATATCCTTTTGATATAATGCATATAGATACACTTACACTAGAAAAAAAAGAAATATTTAACAATTATAGATGCCTTTTCTAAATTTGCCCAAGTTTACTTTATAAAAACAACTGACGCCGTAAATGTAACGGAATGTTTATTAAATTTCTTTAGTAAATACCAGGTTCCAAATAAAATAATATACGATAGTGGAGTTGAATTTAACAATAATCTTGTAAAAGAATTACTCAATACCTATAAAATTAAAATACATATGACTTGCGTTGATAACCCAAAAAGTAATGGAACCATCGAAAGATTTCATTCCACTATAATCGAACATCTCCGAATAATCAACCAAAGTAAAGAATTTGAAAATATAAAATTCGATAGTAAATTAAACTTTGCTTTCATAGCTTATAATAACTCTATTAATTCAATCACTAAATTCACCCCTAACGAAATACTTTTTGGTGTAGATAAAGACAAAAATATTTTGATCCTAACAATACCATGAACGATTATTTAATCGACTACATTAATAAATTAAAATTGCTTCTCAACAATATTAAAGAAAATAGTCAAACAGAAAAACGTAAAAGATTTCTAAAACAAAATACGAGAATAGAAAACAAACCGACAAAATTATGAACCAGAATACTAATTAAGAAGGTAAAAGATGAATTCAAAACCCTTATTTAAAATACACCAAATTGAAAATATAATCCCAAATTAGGAGTAATTAAAGTAATGAATAAAGGTAAACACAAAATTGACAAAATCAAAAAGCCCCGACTTTTTGTTACAGATGTACCGTCTGCATAAATGGAGACGATGAATTAGAGCTTATCACGGATAACCCGATATATACATTTTAATTCTGTTATTCTAGTTAACGTAATAATAAGTATTTGTTTAGTTATATGTAAAAATAAAATAAAATGTCCTAGAAAACATCCTAATATTCAAGAAATAATAATGCAAAATCTTGAATCTCCTACGAACGAAGCCTCATTTTAGGACGGAGGAGTTATGTAAATCAAGCACCAACTGATGACTCATTCGTAGTTTATCAATCCTTTGTTCCATGAGAAAAGCTTACTCAACATATTTAAGTTATATATAGACCATAATATTCTTTGTAGAGACAATCAGTATAATACTAATCGTATCTCCATAATTATCTGTAGTTTAAAAAATTAAAGTTTTAAAAAGAAATACTTATATCGAACTTTTATATAATTATATATATATATATATATATATATATATATATATATATAAATATATATATATATATTATATATATATATATATATATATATATATATATACATATATTTATATATATATATATATATATATATATATATATAAACTAGATTTGAAACAAAAGCACAATTTGACAGATATCAGTCCAAGAATTTTTGAGTTTTTCAAGGGTTATTACAGTTGGTTATTAAGTCTGTGCGTAGCCGCAGCTTCAAGACCAACGAAAGTACCCAGATAAGTGTTATTTTTAGTTTCTTCTAATTTTTTATTTAATTTTTGCTTAATTTTAAATGTTTCGCGTTGTTTATCCTGACAACCAAATAGGTCAATTTGATGTTTTATTTGAAAGTTATGTTGATTTAATTTAATCTGTCTTTTTCGTTGGGGACTTGCCTGGTAAGCTGCCCCGACTACTCTTCTTACCGATCTAAACCCTTTCTTTTAAAATATTAACTGTTGTGGTATGCGAAATAGAGTAAAAGCAAGAGAAAATGTCAAATTAAACGAAAGGAAGTTTGCAATTTGGAATGTTAGAGGAATAAACGGTAAAGAGGATGAACTTGTGCATGTAATGCATAGATGTGACTTGGATGTTGTGACTGTGTGTGAATCTAAGAAGAAAGGATGTAGGTCTAAGAATGAAACTGGTGTGTTTAGTTTATGGTCAGGTGTAAATGAGAGTGAACATGCTAGGCAAGGTGTCAGAGTACTTGTCAGTGAGCGAATGAAATCCTGTATTCGGGATTATAAATGTGTATCTTTGAGAATTCTCTGGCTCAGAATGAAAGTAGGTTTGATTAGGATCTTCATAATTTCTGCCTATGGCCGATTGAGTCCGAATGTGACTCAGAGAAAGAACATTTTTGGATGGAGATGTCTAGTGTAGCGAATATCTAAGACCGCAGTGAAAGATTGATTGTCGATGGTGATCTGAATGGATGGGTTGGTGTTAAAGAGCGCGAGTGGAACTGCACAAGGAATATTTGGTGATAATAGAGTAAATGATAACGGTTGTGGGATATTGGCTTTTTGTTTGGAGTATGGACTCTTCGTGACTAATTCTTGCTATAAGCATATTAAGTCACACATATATATCTGGGAGAATGTAAATCATAGAAGTGTGATTAATTTGATAATTTGTGACGAACGTTTGCGTAGTGCGGTTATCGATACGCGAGTGAGACGTGGAGCTGAGCTAAGTACGAATGATCATTATTTAGTTGTTTCGCGTATGAATTTAGCACAAGGTTGGTGCAAAAGAGTAAGAAAGACTGAGTGTATGATTCTAATAAAATCTGCTCGTTACAGTGTGAGTCACTTAAGGAAGAATTTGCATGTAAGTTGAATGTTGCTTTGTCTGCGTTTGTTTCAAATTATGATTGTGATATAAATGCGATTTGGAATGAGTTTAAGACGACAGTTGTAAGATGTGCGACTGAAGTGTGCGGTGTTTCAAGAATGGGCGCACGTACTCAGAGCGGCTGGTGGAATGAAAGGGTAAAAGAGTCTGTACGTAGAAAGAATGAAGCATATCTTAATTATTTGAATGTCAAGGATATGCCGGCTTATGTTCATGTCGCTTGCTTGACTGAATATAAATTGATAGAAAGAGATACGAAAAGGATTGTGAATGAAAGCAAGATGAACATGGAGAAAGCTTGGAATGAAAAGTTGATGTCTGATTTTAGTACAAATAGGAAATTGTTTTGGTAGAATGTGAAGAAATTGAAAGGTGGCAGCAATGCCAGTTGTGTGAAAGCAATAAAGATTGATTGTGGTGAATTACTTTGGAGTGAAACAGATGTAAGAGCTAGATGGTGTGCGAATTTTAAAAGTTTATATGGTGGTTCAAGTGAATCCAATGGCGCGCCAGATTTCGTGTCAGATGTAGCGACAATAGCAGATTGAGTGAATAGTTTGATATTGAAATTGGTGTGAAACAAGGTTGCGTGATGTGTCCCTGGTTGTTTAATATATACGTGGATTTATTATTGCGCCGGGCATTATGTGGCGGCAATGACGATGGAGTAATTGTTGGTGGTATGACTGTCCCTGCTTTAGCTTATGCAGATGATCTCGTTGTTTTGGTGAATCAGAAGAGCAACTTAGTAGAATGGTACAGAGTATAAGTGCAGTAGGAAAGGATATGAATCTTGAACTGAATGTAGATAAATCAAAAGTTCTGGTGTTCAAAAGGAATGAATGCAGGGCCATGTGTAATATTGTGGTAGGTGGGCATCGACTAGAGCAAGTGAACCAGTTTGTTTATTTAGGTTGTTTATGCATAAAAAGCGCGTGACTACTGTGGAATTGAAATTTTTGGGAGGTATTTGTGGTGTATCTAAGAGAGACAGAAAAAGGAATACGTAGGTGTACGAGCAGTGCGATTTTGTCAAAAATGTTGTACGTAGAATAGGTGAGAGTCAAATTAGGTGGTATGTTCATGTTGAAAGAATGTCGACTAAAAGATAACCAAACAAGATTTACGTAGGCGAGATGAATGGTATGTGAATGCGAAGTCGTCCTTGGAATTCGTGGATCAATATGATTGAAAATGAGTTGCGCGACAGGAAAGTTGTAAGCAAGCGCAATAGAAGAGCATGTATGAAGAATCTAATGATTCTGAATGAAGCGAAAGAAGTGTGTAAAGATAGATTGAATGGCGAAATATTGCAAGATGTGAATGTAAAGGGTCTTCTGCCACCCCACATGTTGGGAATAGGCATTTATATCCATACATACATTATGTATGGATTCTTTTATTTGATCAAAAAGTTGATTTGGAGTATCTTGAGCTAGATGTTTTAAATTACAGGTATTTCACGACATTCCAACAAGTGAATGTTCTGTTAGGTATGCATTTTTTGCTGGACCTTGTATTTTAGCAATTATACAATTTAATAAAAGACTATTTTTTTTTGTTGGTTGTGATATATACATATATATATATATATATATATATATATATATATATATATATATACGAGGGTAGTCTGAAAAGTTTCCGACCTCAACATGAAGATAGCAGCACTCGTAAATAAAAGCTAAGGAATTTCGTTGTTCATCTGTTGACAGTTACTCACCAAAGTTTCAGCCATTTTAGACGCGCAGTTGTTATGTAACAGTCGTTTGAGTGAGTTGATGTGAGTGTTTTTATGAAAATGGACAAAATCGAGTATCGAGCTGTCATCAAATATTTGTTTTTGAAAGGCAATACGCCTACGCAAATCAAAGATGAGTTGGATTCTGTGTATGGGGACTCTGCACCATCATTTACCACAGTGAAATTTTGGGCAGCTGAATTTGAACGTGGCCGTAAGAGCGTGGGAGACGATGAACGTTCGGGAAGTCCAAAAACTGCAATTACCGACGAAAACATCGCCAAAGTTCACAAAATGGTGCTAGACGACCGCCGAATTAAAGTGAGAGAGATAGCAGAGGTTATGAACATGTCAAAAGAACGTGCTTGTCACATATTAAATCAACATTTAGACATGAGAAAGCTGTCCGCGCGTTGAGTGCCACGTTTGCTCACGTTAGACCAAAACCTGTCTCACATCTCAGCAGTTGTCATGGCGAAAATCCACGAATAACGGTTTGAACTGCTTGACCATCCGCCTTACTCACCAGATCTAGCCTCAAGCGACTTCTTTTTGTTCCTTCATCTAAAAATTGCGCTCGGAGGACAGAGGTTTTCATCAAATGAAAAGGCAATCACCTTCGTGAACAATTATTTTGCAGAGAAAAACGCCGAGTACTATTTGGACGGGTTACAGAGATGGGAGCATCGCTGGGAGAAGTGCGTAGAGTTACAAGGAGACTATGTTGAAAAATAAAAATAAAATTCGTATTATATATATATATATATATATATATATATATATATATATATATATATATATAGAAAAATTTATAAGAAGGATATTTTATCAGCAAAAAAGTTTCAGCAATCGACTGAATCAAGCAAATAACAAAAATAAAGAGGCTTGGAATATTATATATGATTTAAGCAAAAATAACTTACGCATTATTATAAATACGTTCCCAAATTTATTAGTAAATGGTAAAGAAACAAAAAACGAATCTGAAATAGTCAATCATTTAAACAATTATATCGCTGAGTCAGTTTTCTATTTACGTAAATCTCATTTCAACTTCACAAATACTATAACACAACCAAAATAAATTCCAATACCTTTTTCTTCACTCTTCTTACTGAATCTGAGGTTATAAATATTGGTATGCCACTGAAAAACTCTAATTCTGCCGGACCATATGATATTTGTTCTAATTTGTTAAAAACATGTATATTACTTATTGTTCGTCCTCTCACATAGTTGATTAACGAATCTTTTACTGTGGGAGTATTCCTTGAGACACTCAAGACTTCTAAGATAATTCTCTTGCATAAAAAAGGACCAAAAGAATCCGTGGAAAATTATAGGCCTATTTCTTTATTATCTGTTTCCTCAAAATTGTTTGAAAAAGTTATTTTAGAAAGAATGTTGAATTTCATAGAACAACACAATCTATTGTCATTCGTACAACACGGTTTCAGGAAACATTTTTCCACCACTACAGCAGCAATATCATTTCTAAATGATAAACATGATTCTCTAACAACAATTACAAACCGGTTGGTATATTTTTGGTTCTCAGTAAAGCTTTCGATACCGTCGATCATACCAATCTACTTGACAAACTCGATAATCTGGGTTAAGAGGCATTTTAAAAGACTGGTTTAGTTTCTACTTAACAGATAGGAAACAGCATGTAAAAATAAATGAAGCTAACTCTTAGTTAAGATATGTAATTTACGGTGTTCCTCAAGGATCAAATTTAGGTCCATTATTATTTATTTTATATGTGAACGATATAGCTAATATTAACAATGTCGCTAAAATGATTATGTACGCGGATGATACCTCATTGATATATATTTTCTTTTATATTTAAACATTTTATATTTTAATTTATATACCATCAAATCAAAGTATACTGACTACGTAATAGAAAGTTTAGGGCAATACATGGCCGATGTTTTTTTAGATATGTAACAATAAACTAACTTTACAATTTTATAAGACATATGCCGGTTTCCCCAACTACGAATAGTTGCTATTCCACCAATATATTCTCTTATTCATCGATTAGTGTTGAAAATGTTTCCCCATTATCGAATAGCGTTATTGGTCAAATTGGCCTATTAAACTATTCAAGCACACTGATTCGAATAATGAGTTATTCAACGATTTATTTAGAAGTAAATTGCATTTTGTTTATATTTTTAAAGGTTAAACTGTCAACTATTGTACATGAACATACTACCAATATTGATATATTCTTCATCATTTGAAGAAGATAATAAAGTACCAATAAGGAGATATTACCCAATACGTCCTAGAAAAATCCATTTATAGATTTTGATGAAATTGATTTTCAAATTCATTATCGACCGTCAACGCAAAATTTAGATTTGTATAAATCTTACTACCAAACTGGTTAAAGTGAGTAATATGAGATCTCTCTGACACTTGCCAACGAAATATACAGAAATCATACCCCTTGATGGGATTTGCCCCTAAGCCAGGACAAAGATTAGGTTTGTTGGGTAATGAGAGGGGGCAGATCAAGAAAACCTTTTCCATGAACTATCTGGAACAATCCTTCAGCGGTTTTGTTTTTTTTTATTTTGCTAAATGTCAACGAGACCCTCTGAGACTCACTTTTACCAGAAAACTTCCTATTTTTGAACAGAATATTCAAACTGAAAGTGCATGTTTACTCTAGTTATTTATTGCGGTATTTGCAATCTTATCTCCGAAACGGTTGCACTTGCAGTAGTAATTAAAATGAAAGACATTATTATTTTGCACAACTTTTGTTCAATATTTTCTTGAGAAAGTGTACCAGTTACAAAGAAATTACTATTGAAATTTTTAAATTTTATATTTCTGTTTGCCACGTTTATGTCTACAAGTTCCTGCATTTCTTTCAATTGCCAGTATTAAACACGGGCAGTGAGACCCGATCGTAAACGAAGGGCAAGTACTGTGCCAGAATGTAATGACAATGCCGAATCCGTATGAAAATGAACACTACCGGGATAGTGCGGGTGAATGTACCATGATCATTGAACTTAAGATCGACGCGCGGGTGAACGATCTCGAACAAAAAGAATTGGTGACACTAGTGAACGAATATAGATGTTGCTTCGCGAAAAACATTTCAGAACTTGTGTGTACAAACGTGTCGGAAATGGACATAGTTGAACAATCGAGTAGTAAGCCAGTCTGTGCAAAACCGTATCGGGCAACAATGTCGGAAAGAACCGAAATGAAGAAAATAGTGCGTGGATGGAAGGCACACAAAATAGCGACGGAAACGCTTGCTCCATATGCCAGTTCAGTCATATTTGTAAAGAAAAAGGACGGTGACTAGCGAATAATGGTGGACTATCGACAATTAGACAAACAGACAGTGAAACAATGTTTCCTGTTACCACAGATAGACGAGCAATTAGCGAAGTGTACCATATTTACTGTACTAGATCTCGCTCATGGATACTTGCAGGTACCCTTGACATCGCAAGCTCAGGAGAAGATAGCATTCGTAACGCCAGACGAAACCGGCATGTTTCGAAGAATGGTGTTCGGGCTGATGAATTCGCCGCAGGAATTCACAAGGCTGATGAGTAGAGTGCTTGGACCACCGAAAAACAGCGTGGCGCTATGTTACGTTGATGATATCTTGATCCCCGCGTATGATTGGGCGGACATGATGAGAAGACTATCGCAAGTTCTGCAAGCCCTCAAAATGGCGGACTTAACCTTAACACTGAGCAAGTGCGACTTCCTTAAAACGGAGGTATAATACTTGGAATTCGGGTGGAAAGTTGCAACCAGGCCAGAAGACGATGGAAGCTATCCGTTTATTCCTGAAGCCAAGATATAGCCACGAAGTCAGAAGATTCTTGGGAATCACAGGATTCTTTCGTCGGTTCGATCGTTAATATGCGGACACAGTTGCCCCGCTTACGAATCTGTTAAAGAGAGAAACGTCGTTCACGTGAAACCACGAACAAGAAGAAGCATTCGAAACTCTAAAAACTAAACTCACTGATAAACCAGTTCTTAGTCTGTATAATCCAAAAGCTGAGACGGAGTTGCATACAGGCGCATCACCAGCAGGACTTGGAGCGATGTTAATGCAAAAAAGCGCTGACGGCGCGATGCACTTAGTGTAGTGCATCAGTAAAAGAACGTCAGAAGTAGAACATTTCTACCACTCTTGTAAATTGGAATTAATGGCAGTAGTGTAGGCTGTTGATCGACTTAGACAATTC
Organism: Nebria ingens riversi; assembly: GCA_018344505.1. Classification (NCBI taxonomy): domain Eukaryota; kingdom Metazoa; phylum Arthropoda; class Insecta; order Coleoptera; family Carabidae; genus Nebria; species Nebria ingens. The sequence continues at coordinate 11,115 of JADQWA010001241.1, forward strand.
TTGCTCGATATACGATTCACAGTGGTAATAGATTGTCAATTGATCGTATACTTGAACGCAATGCGTACGAAAAACGCCCAAATCGCGCGTTGGTGTGTGCTACTGCAAGAATATAACGTAGACATAAACACAGATCCGGTGCCAAATTGGCTCATGTGCATGCATTGAGTAGAGCGCCAAACGAAGAAGCTAGCGACATCGAATCTGAAGTGCTGAAACGAGGTACGTACCTTGTGCTAAGCGAAGAGGATTACGTTTTGACAATTCAACACGCAGATCCGAATATGCGTAGACTCATTCAAGTATTAACGCAAGCCGAGCGGACGACAAACGAGAAAAACGATGCGAGTGGATACGCTGTGAATAATGAACGACTGTTAAAGTCAGTGGAAGTAAACGATTGCATGAGATGGTTGTATGTAATTCCTACCACCATGAGGAAAAGTACACTTATCAAGTACCACAATTTGATGGAACACTTCGGATTAGATCATACGGTGAACCAGATACTGTAACACTATTGGTTTCCCGGTATATGACGGTATAAAACAGCATATTAGGAAATGTTTGAAATGTATTCTGAACGAAGTACCGGCAGGACGTAAACCAGGAATGTTACACCCGATTCCATCAGCAAAACGTCCATTTGAAACAATAAATCTGGATCACTTGGGATCATTTGTCCGTAGCTCAAGAAGAAACTCCATGCCGTTGGTAGTCGTGGACAATCTAACGAAATATGTGCATTTGTATCTGATGCCGAGTGCGTCAACCAAATATGTGCTGAAAGCCATGATAAAGATGATCGTGAAAAGAGGAGCACCAGACCGAATTATCACAGACAGAGGTACGTGCTTCACGTCACGGGAGTTCAACGAATTGTGTGTGTCAAAGGGCGTGCGCCATACGCTCAACTCGAGTAGGCACTTTCAAGCAAATGGCCAAGTGGAACGCGTTAACAGGAGCCTGTTACCAGTAATATCCTCAACTCAAAGATTGGGACGCGCGATTGGAGAATGTGCAGAGGAGTCTGAACTGCACTCTGCACAAGACAACCGGACAATCACCATTCGAAATGTTGTATGGATATCGACCAGGTTTTGAAGAAGCGATGAAGTTTCTGACACTAAACATGGAGGATGACTACGCCGACCCGGCAGAATTACGAGAAAAAACAACGGTGAGAATTCTGTTAGAACAAAAGAAGAGTAAACACTGATATGATAAGACACACCACGCGAACTTGCATTACGACGTGGGTGAAATCGTATTCATGAAACGAGCTCCAGAGTATACGGAAGAACCACAGAAAACACAACCAAAATATAATGGACCGTTAGTGGTCATGGAAGTTGTTTATGTTAATGCAAAATGCTTCACTTCTTTATTTATATTATTTGCTTTACAACAAAATATATGTAAATGATCCTAATGCAGAGTCGCTACGAACACAGCTTGCCACTAGCAAGGTCTGAGACGTTCTAACGTTACACAGAGCAAAACTGCGTACGGTGCTTAAAACTAAACAGATGTTCGTGGTTGCCAACCGAAATTTGGTGACACATGAAAGATTAATATTTAACAAAACTATATATTTAACATGCCCACCTTGAAAGGATAAGCTTTCAAATTAATAAACTTATTTAACATTTAAGGCTAACACAAATACACATGATAATTTGCATGCTTAAGATTATAGAATAATCAAAAAGGTTTAATGTCCTTTTGTAACAAGTCTTGGTTTAGTCGATTGGCAAAATGCACAATTTAGTCATTGCTTGTTTCGCTAAACCGTGCGATGATTTAACTTGTGCCACTCTAACTATACCGTCAGGTCCTGGGTATAACTCGGTAACTCTACCTACACTCCACTTTAATGGGGGAAGATTGTCCTCACGCTCAATCACTAGGTCCCCCACTTTCACCATATTGCTCATGTTTTGCTTCCACTTGATCTTCGTTTGTAACTCACCAACATATTCCTTGCTCCAAAGCACCCAGAAATGTTGAGTAAGTTGCTGTAACCGTAGAAACCTGGATAATCTCGGTTCGGGTATCTCCAGAACATTTGGATCTGGTAATGACGTGAGTTGTCGACAGATTAAAAAGTGACCAGGAGTAAGTGCATGTGGACCATTTAGATCGTTTGATAGGGAACAAAGAAGACGAGAATTGAGGACTGCTTCGATTTGTGTTAACACTGTGCATAAATCTTCAAATGCTAATGACGCGTTTCCTACTACGCGACGTAGATGTGATTTTGTGGACTTCACACCTGCTTCCCACAAGCCGCCGAAATATGGTGATCTAGGGGGTATAAAGTTTTACGATATTAAGTCATTCGCCAGAGTATTTGATATCGTTTTATTATTATTTTCAAAGAATGATATTAATGTTTTTAATTCGTTGTTGGCACCCACGAAGTTAGTGCGGGTGTCAGAATATATATTTTTTGGCTTTCCACGACGGGTCACAAATCGCCTTAAAGTAGCTAGGAATGAATCGGTAGTTAGATCGCTGGTTGGTTCTAAATGAATGGCCTTGGTGGTAAAACAAACAAATAAGCATATGTAGGCTTTAATTAGTTTTGCAACCCGCGTTTTGCGATCTTTTATTGTAATTGGACCAGCATAATCTAAACCACAATTGTGAAGTGGTGGTACCATTTCTAAACGTGTCTTGGGTAAATTGCCCATTACATACTCGGTTAATTTCGGCCTCACCTTATAGCATGTGACACACTTATGAACTATTTGTTTGGACAAATTTCTACCTGATATAGGCCAGTAATTTTCACGTTTGTTAAATTTCTTTATGGAATATTGAAATGTATCAAGATTTGAGTTCCATAAAATACCAAGCGTTCTTGTTTCATTATTTTCACAAATTTTGAATATGTTAGAATTTTGTTTGTGTTCCGCGTGCAAATCATGAAGTATATTTTCATTGTTTGACAGCCACTGTCTTAATTCTAATCCTACTGATGCAAAGATTTGTGTTAATTCTGATTTGATCGAATTGTGTTTTTAATTGAATCACTTCCCGATAACAGATCATCTACATAAAAATCATGTTTTATGACTCGAGATGCATCTGGAAATTCTGTTTCACTCTCAATTTACAATTGATATAAGCAACGCGTTGCTAAAAAAGAAGCCGATGCTGTCCCGTATGTTACCGTATTTAATTCGTAGCTATCGATATCGTTGTGTGAATCATTACGCCATAAAATTCGCTGTAGTTTACGTTGATCGGGCTGAATAAGTATTTGCCGATACATTTTGGCAATGTCCGCGATAATTAGATAGGCGTGTTTTCGAAATCTAAGTACGATTGAAAATAAATCTGATTGTATTGTATGACCAGTCATTTGCACAACGTTTAATGATAAATCTGTATCTGTTTTTGCAGATCCGTCGAATACCGCACGCAACTTTATTGTAGCGCTTGTTTCTTTGATAACAGGGTGATGCGGTAAATAATAAGAAAGTTTAGATTCGTGTTCGTGTGATTTTATCTTTGGCATATGTCCTAGTGATTCATATTCTGACATGAATTTAGTATATTCGAATTTTAAATCTGGATTTTTATTCAAACGTCTTTCTAATGATAGAAAGCGATTTATTGCTGCTGTCTTTGATTGACCTAATTTTGAAATGTTATTTTTTACCGGAATTGTTACAATGAAACGGCCATTATCATTTCATTTCGTTGTTTCAATAAAATGATTTTCACAATAACGCTCTTCTTTTGAGTAACGTATTTCTGAATTATTCATGCATTCCTCTAGTTGCCAAAATGTTGTAATTTGATTTTCTAGATTGTTTTGTATTGATAAACATGCTAGTGTACGGTTACTCTGAGTATTATTTGAATTTAGATTGCCCGCTATTATCCAACCAAAATATGTTTTTTGTAGTGTTGGTAAGTGCGTACCTAAGTGAATTTGACCGACACAAAGCAGTTCCCAAAATATGCTTGCGCCTAATAAAACATCAATCTTGCCTGTTATATTAAAGCTGCAATCCGCTATTCTAATATTTTCAGGAATATTTAGAATTGATTTATTAAATGACAATACTGGGAGCGGTTGTGTTATTTCTGGAAGAATTAAACATGATATATTTGTTTTATAATTATTCACACGTGAATGAATATTTACATCTGTTTTAAAATGAATTTGGGATTGAGTATTGTTAATTCCCAAAACAGACGAATTTATTTTTGACGTGTGTAATTTTAAACGTTTTGCTAAGTCATTTGTAATAAAGTTGGATTGTGATCCTGAATCTAAAAGCGCTCGGCACATATGAATTACCGCATTTATCTGGAATGCGTATACTTGCGGTTGATAATAAAATTTGTGCATAGCGTTGGGTATTCGTGGAATGATTCGAAATTGATGAAGATGAAGGAATACTAAGATTTTCTTGTGCTGTTGAATTAGGCTGAATAATTTGTTGTTCTTTAATTGAAGGTTGATATTCTAAATGCAATAAGGTATTGTGTTTCTTATCGCATTTTTTACATGTGCTTGATGTACACTCTTGAGTAGTGTGATTTCGTTTTAAACAATTTAAATAAAGTTTATATTTCTTTACTGCATTTATTCGATCGGATACTATTAAGGATTTAAATGTTTCGCACGCGTACAAAGCATGCGCGCCTTTACAGTGCGGACATTTAAATTTTATGGTAGTGATAAATAAACTTGTATTTTGATCGCGTTTATTTTTTGTATGAATTGAAGTGTTATTGAAATATAATAATTCGAGAATTCTGCATCTCTCATTTAAAAATGTATTAAATTCAGACATTGTAGGTATGTCGGCAGCATGTTTAACTGTTTGCCAATCACGCTTTGTTCTGGGATCAAGCTTTCTGATGATAATTGAAATTAATAATGTATTCCACGACTCTACTTGTTGTCCTAAAGATTTCAGTGCTCTGATGTTCTTTGTTATGTCATCCATCAGATTTCTCAAATCGCTGTGTCTCCTTATAAATTACTGGCATATCAAGTAATTCGTCGATATGTTTTTAATTATGAGCTGTTTATTTTCAAATCGTTCATTTAATATGCCCCACGCTATATCGTAATTGCGCGTGGATGCTTGCATAGATCCAGTTATCATAGAAGCGTTGCCCTTTAGGCATGATTTTAAGGAATAAACTTTTTGAATTTCACTTATTGTATTATTAGTGTGAATGTATGCGCTGAATGCATCATGAAATTCCAACCAGTGATCGTATCATCCGTTAAAGGAGGGCAAATTGATTGATGGTAGTTTTACATTTTCTATTCGCGGCTGTAAATTAATGGAATTGTTTTGAGGAACATGAGTTTCATCAAGATCCATGTTTGCGATTTGATCTTGAATTGAATGAAATTCATTGAGTAAGCATTCTTTTGTGGTCCGATGACATCTTCATTTAATTCATCAATATCACGTTGATGTTTATTAACGAAGTTTTTGAATCGCGTTAATCGATATTTTATTCCCGTGCGTTTAACTTTTAATTGATTTAATTCGGCCATAATGCTATTGAAATATGCACAGTGTACACCGAAGAAAGAAAAACAAACAGGATAAGAGTGAGATAGGAATGCACTTATCTGAGGTAGTGTTGTTATCCAGTGGAATGTTGACCATGAATAGGGATTGGTCGGTGATTGACTGCTACTGATGGCTGCCTTGACTGGTCCACTGTAGCAGCTGTGACGCTGACTTGGCTTGGTTTGGCTGTTTGTGTCTTTGTAATTTGCATGAAACTTTATATTTCGTTAATTAATTCACGAATATGTGTGTCGTTTTAACACTATATCCGGCTCGAAAGACCAATGCTTATGTTAATGTAAAATGCTTCACTTCTTTATTTATATTATTTGCTTTACAACAAAATATATGTAAATGATCCTAATGCAGGATCGCTACGAACACAACTTGCCACTAGCAAGGTCTGAGACGTTCTAACGTTACAAAGGGCAAAACTGCATACGGTGCTTAAAACTAAATAGATGTTCGTGGTTGCCAACCGAAATTTGGTGACACATGAAAGATTAATATTTAACAAAACTAAATACTTAACAGAAGTCTTACCAGGACACTTATCGAGTCAAACAAATTGATTCAGGTCTAACTAAAACAAACATATGCTACGGCAGCACATGTGTCGCAGCACAAGTCATACAGACAGCGAGAGTCCGATCATGACGCAGACGAAGAGACAGGTGCGGACGAGTCAGAGGATGAAGTAGAACTAGGTGAAGACAAGGAGCCCTACGATCCGGAAGAAGAAGGCAGAGTAATTATGAAAGACACAACGAATGAAGTGGAAGTTGAAGATGGACCAATCGAAGGGGGAAAATCCAGAAGAAATGATAGACAAACACGAAACGCCGAGTAGAACCAAGAAGCTGCCACGGCGTCTAGCGGAAGATTATATGTTATCTATGGGCTGGACGGAAATCGAGGACGATTTACAATCAGGATACCCGAATGTAAGTGACTCGGAGAAATGGTGGCAATGGGCCGTGAGGAAGAGAGGTTGTCAGGTGAATAAAGCGAGTGTGCAGATCATGTGTGTTAAAGAACGGTATTATTAAAAATCCCTATGAACCTACCATCCTGATAAAATCTCAAGCTTAAAGTAAATGTTTACACGATAATTTAAATTTCTCGATGAAATTATGGTTGCAATTGTTGCTCTCGACGTTCTTTTACATAATAAGTTTACTTTACTTATACTCAGTGGTTACAATTAAGTTATTATTAACATATACCTCTACATAATGAATCAAAATATTTTCTGGAAGTTATAAATTTGATTATTTTGATTTATTAACTATTTAAAACTAAAACCTACGTAACTATAACCACTCAAATACGACTATTAAAGATTGAAATATCAATTTCTTGTAAGCCGTAGACTTATTGAGGACAATTTTTAAACAAAAGTTATGTATAACAATTTTTTTGGAGATATTACAGAAATTCCAAAACATGACTAGAGTAAACATGTACTTCCGGTTTGAATATTCTTTTTTTAAAATGAAGAAGTCTTCTTCAGAGTCATATATAAGTATTAAGTTTAAAACTTCATAAGTATAGCATAAACAGGTTTGGCTGTAGAGCGTTCACATACTCAGAGACAAAAATGTGCGCGCGCGTTATCATAGAACTTTGAATATAATCGATCTCAACTCAGACACGATCTAAAAGGAGGTTATTGAAATACAAAATTTAAAATTTTGTATATTAATAACCTCTCTATCTAAACAAAATATGCCTAAAATAAGTGTTGTAAATAGAAATATTGGAAATGTGCGAAGACCTTGTGGAAATATTGGAAACAATGAAAATATTCATTTCTTAGGAATATTTTGTTTTTTTAAGGGTAAATTTCCATATTTAAGTAGTATTTGTCAATAGCTACAATTGGCAACGCTTATATTCTTACATTCCCATTTATATCAGTTACTGCCCGTTCTCTTTGGTACAGAATCATGATTAGATCATGTTTGAAATGATGCGACCAAGTTTTAAAATACCTAACCTAATAAGCTCTCAGGTCCTGTGTTAGATCAAGAATTCGAAACTGTGAAACCGAAGTTTAAACGTCGATTCAAGAAGCTGTAACACTTGGACTTCAGAGTGACGGATGATCAACTATACGGAATGATGGTATCATTAATGTCATACTTAGTGTTGCTTCACCACTTCTAGTTTCATCAATGCTTATAAAATTAAATGAACATACTGGCCAGTATATTGCAGCTGAAATGAATAATGTAATTGGAAAGTACGGAGTTGAATAAATTTTAGGCTTCATATCGAAACATGCTAAAAATATTAAGGAAGCAGGTCAATTATTGTCTGAAAAATACGGCATTATATACTATAGTTGCCTAGTTCATACACCTAATGAGCTTACAACTGATTTAATAAAATTAGAATCAATAAGAAAAATAGTAGTGAAACTGAAAAAAATTGCTGTAGGCATTTGGTAGTCACATTTATAACTTACATTACTAAGAAAACCATCGGCCATGTGTTGGTCCTAAACTTTCGTATATTTTGGTATGATAGTATATATATATATATATATATATATACT
>JADQWA010001242.1:0-19827 GCA_018344505.1 Nebria ingens riversi
AAAAGAAAGTTTAGGGCCAACACGGCCGATGTTTACCATTGGAGGCAGAACAGTCACTGTAACCACATCAGTCAGTGTCAATATAATATTTTTTGTTGCTCTACATGTACTACTACTTAAATATTTGCGTAAGGCAGTCACTATTTAGTTTTGTTTCTTTTAAATACAACTGTTATTTAAAACAAAGGGTATCAAAATGCTCTAAAATTGGTGAAACCTTTATAAATGTCTAAAAATAAATTTCAAATGTCTTTACTAAATGGTTTTAAAGTTTTATAACTTTTATGGGAAAAAACGGTGGACTGAAGACATACAAAAATAAATGAATAAAGAAATACCTATTCAAATAAAAAAAATTAAAATGTGATACTTTTTTCACTAGTGGATCTCAAAAGAATAATGAACATTTCCATAGAAGAAACAAGGAGCGAATGAATGACCCAAACACCAACTGAAGCAAAAACAACAGAACTTTACATTACGTTAATTGAACTCTATGAGGGTGTAAGCGAAACAACCCCAGTCGAATGACGCATTCCATATGGTAGAATGAGACAGAAACCTGATGCATAATAAATGGAGGAATGCACGATAGCATCAATAGACTAGGACGAAATGAATTGTGGTAAATGGAAGCGTGAGTAGGATAACAATATCGTTGTGACCAAAATCGATATAAACATAGGTGTACAAAACAGCAAAACAGTCTACCTTGCCGTTACATTCAAAATGTAAGAACATACGCTGTAAAAAGAAAATGATATGATTCGCGTATTCTCGATAAATGTAAAGCTAAAACTTTATAACTTTATAAATACAAACAAGGCTGCGAAGTGCGAACACGATAGTATTTGAATATTAATACTGTCGTGAGAACTACAATTTTCATCAATTCTATTCATTTTATAGTGTTAGCCGTTCAGACCACATATGCATAAAAAGCACAATTATTTCAAAGTATCGTTTCACTATTAATATTTAACGAAAGTGAGTCCAGTGGCACCGCATATGAACAATTTTCAAATTATTATTTTTGCCTTATTATCTTTTTACTAAACATAAAGCACTCCCTTTTAATATTAATTTATATCTGAACGTGCATATTCACATCAGAAGCGGCAGCCAACTCCTCTTATATAAATGTGTGAACGTTTGGAAAATATATCATTGCAGACTGGATTTACAAACAATGCAGAGTATCTAATGACAAATTTGGTGGTTAGAATGTCTTTGTGGTTTATATGATACTCTAAAGTCTAAATGTATGTTGTTTTGGAAATGTGGAGAAATATATATATATATATATATATATATATATATATATAATATATATATATATATATATATATATATATATACGAGGGTGGTCTGAAAAGTTTCCGACCTCAACATGAGATAGCAGCACTCGTAATATAAAAGCTAGGGAATTTCGTTGTTCATCTGTTGACAGTTACTCACCAAAGTTTCAGCCATTTTGGACGCGCAGTTGTTATGTAACAGTCGTTTGAGTGAGTTGATGTGAGTGTTTTTATGAAAATGGACAAAATCGAGTATCGAGCTGTTATCAATATTTTGAAAGGCAATACGCCTACGCAAATCAAAGATGAGTTGGATTCTGTGTGTGGGGACTCTGCACCATCATTTACCACAGTGAAATTTTGGGCAGCTGAATTTAAACGTGGCCGTAAGAGCTTGGGAGACGATGAACGTTCGGGACGTCCAAAAACTGCAACTACCGACGAAAACATCGCCAAAGTTCACGAAATGGTGCTAGACGACCGCTGAATTAAAGTGAGAGAGATAGCAGAGGTTACGAACATGTCAAAAGAAAGTGTTTGTCACATATTAAATTAGCATTTAGACATGAGAAAGCTGTCCGCGCATTGGGTGCCGCGTTTGCTCACGTTAGACCAAAAACGTGTCTCACCTCAGCGGTTGCCATGGCGAAAATCCACGAATTACGGTTTGAACTGCTTGACCATCCGCCTTACTCACCAGATCTAGCCCCAAGCGACTTCTTTTTGTTCCCTCATCTAAAAATTGCGCTCGGAGGACAGAGATTTTCGTCAAATGAAGAGGCAATCACCTTCGTGAACAATTATTTTGCAGAGAAAAACGTCGAGTACTATTTGGACAGGTTGCAGAGATGGGAGCATCGCTGGGAGAAGTGTGCAGAGTTACAAGGAGACTATGTTGAAAAATAAAAAAATAAATTCTGAAAAAATGTCTTGTATCTTTGTTAGGTCGGAAACTTTTCAGACTACCATCGTATATATATATATATATATATATATATATATATATATATATATATATATATATATATATATAATAAATTTGCACATTAGAAATTTCCCATAAATAGAATGGCAGCATTCATATTACTATCTTTCGTTATTCTATCATCTAACACCACACGTCCTTTCTTTATATTTATAAAACCTATCATACATGCTCCATTATTATTCGCCTCACTGACTATTTAAAATATTCAATGTTAATATAACAAAATTGACGTAATTAGTACAACACCTGCGTAATTGGAATGTATAATTTTCCGTTTTCGTGGTTTACCCCTCATGCTATTTCTAATTGGAGCTACGCACGTGTAACTCACAGTGCTTGTAAACTGATTTGGTTGCTATAGTTACCGTATTTTGGACCATTTACAGATCAATTCAATCAGTTAACTCGTCAATCAATTGCAGCAGAGATTATATAATTTGATGATCTATTTACGTTTTTAGATAAGGTATTAATGAATAACTTTAACTTTGATTTTTAGAAGTTTGCTCTCATAAAAATGCTGCTATAATATTTGGACGTCATTGAGAAAATAGTAGATATGGATTAATTCAATCGGTCATTATAAAAATACTTACATGTCATTGCATATAGAAAATCAAAACTTTTTTTAAATTTTAAGATATTAATGATGGTTAATTTGTTTGAGGTTGAGTTACTTGAAGATGTGTTTAAATAAGATGTACTTGGTAGCCGAAATGTGCATTTCGTTTTATTAGAAAAATAAGATTGTGAAGAAAAGTTAAAAGTCTGTTTTATTCTTATTAATGATGGATTTCTTTTTGAGAAATATTAGAAAATTTAATTTAATTCCCCCTTTACAAAGTGTAGAATTTTACAGACAAAGGTTTGCAAGAAGTAAATACAATATTTTTCTAGCATGATACGCCAGAAATAATAAATAACTTTATCATTATGTGTATAAATATTTCATGAGAATATTATAATAATGAAATAGATATACATACATTCCTAATGCAAATTATTATAATAAAGAAAATATATCACCAGCTATTAACAATAAAGTAATAATATATAGCATTATTTATAAGGCAACCTAAATATATTTATTGATTGACAATATATGGTGGCGTACTTTTCCACCACTATTTATTCATTGTCATATGTTCGCTTAATAGTAACTCATTTAAAGGTATAAAAACATTTCCAAGTATATTAAAATACGATTACTATCTAGTAATAATTTATATTCCATGAGTAATAATCTTCGTTAATTTTTTTTTTTATGTAATTACCGACAGTAAAAAGATTTCCAATTTTCAAAAAAAATTCTATTGATTTACGCGTAAAATGTACAATGTAAATGATAATATTAAGTAAATACATATACAGAAAAACTTTTAATACGCTTTATTGAGTAGCTATTAAATGTAAATTAAGATTAAAAGTCTGCAGTGTCCTGTACTCGTCCTTATTATACGCAGATTGGATAGAATAGTTGCAATAAATAAGAAGAAAATATAACTATCCATTTTATAGTTTTACGTCATATAATATATAATGTTAATAATAATTACAATAATTGTCCAAATGCGAGCTTCAATCACCTCCCATCATAAATTCATTTGTTTTCTTTTTATTCCACGCAAGTAAATTCATATAACTAATATGATATCAAATATGGAAACTAATGAATTTCAGACACGCTTTTCATATAAAAGTCGGAACTTTTCAAACAAAAACGATTAGAGATAGTAATCAATTTAATATATAATCTCATAGTTTAATATAAAGCCACCATTTTCAAAACACTAAAAAATTGACAAAAATAGCACTTCTGATAGTTAAATGAATTATTAAAATTTGTATTTTTGTATCCATTTTATCTAAACAGATATAACGCATATAAGAAAATGCAGCAACATAAAAAAAACATCGGCCATGTGTTGTCCCTAAACTTTCTTTTACGTAGTCAGTATATTTTGATTTGATAGTATATGCGCTCTACAGCCTACACTGTTGAAGATAAAATTATGAAACTTTAAACTTAAGATTTGTATATGCCTGGGAAGAAAACCTCTTATTTTTGAAAAGCATATTCAAACCAGAAGTGCATGTTTACTTGAGACACTTTTTGCATATTTTCGAAACGGCTGCACTTACAATAAAATAGTTATAATTAAAGTTAAAGATATTAATGATTTGAACAACTTTTATTTGAATCATCTTTTCAAAAAGTGTACCAGTTACGAGAAAATTGCTATGATCCTATTTAAATTGCCATAGTTACATAGGTATGGAAAATTATATATAATAAATCGTATCTACTATGCATGTCAAATGTTTTTAATATTCAAATATCTTGACATTTAACATTTATTGTCAGTGTCACAAATAAGTTTAGTGAAAAAGCGTTACAAAGGTTGGTAAATAATTTAAAATATTATATATAAATATTTTCGGGTAAAGTGAGTATTAGGAGGGCCACTGACAGTTGCTAACCAGTTGCCAACGAAATACACAAAGTATACCCTACGAATTGATTTTCTCTTTAAGCCGCGGCAAGGATTAGGTTTGGAGGGGGGGGGGCAGATCAAGAAAACCCTTTCCATGAACTATCTGAAACTATCCTTCAGCGGTTATGCTTTTTTTTGACAAACGTCAGTGGCTAAGACTCACTTTTACCCTATTTTCTCTGGTTTAAAGTTAATTTGAAAACTAAAAAATGCCCGGCCATAATAATTTTTATAATTATATTTTCTTTATACTACTATAAAATCCAACATTTAAAATCTAAAATACATATGTTTTCTTTGGAAATCTGACAATAAACTAATTTTACAATTTTATTGGACAATGAATGAAAATATGTTCTTGAAATTTAAACATTTTATATTTTTATTTATATACTATCAAATCTAAATATACTGACTACGTAAAAGAAAGTTTAGGGCCAACACATGGCCGATGTTTTTTTTTTTTCGTGATTACAATACTTACTTATTACTTCGTAAAAGAAAGTAATTACAGCCATATTTAAGTGCTTGTAAAAACAATTGAACTTGTATTCATTTTACGCATACATCGCTGACGCAGATAGATTGTATTTCATTCAGAAGATGAACATATTATCACCATAACAAATGTTTAAGTTACGTGAATTATCAATAACCAAAATTGTATTGTTGGTAATTGAAAATATGTAATTGAAATTGAAGAAAATGTATTCTAATTTCTAATAATAAATATGTCGGCACTGTTTAACTGAATCGATGCAATGTGTTTAAAATATGCATTAGAAATTTGATTTCGTTAGTGAGTTGCGCCAACATCAACAGAGGAAGTTAATGTACACATTAAAATGGTGCAACGTTATATTTCAGACAAGCAAATGTTTATCGCTAAAAGATCAAAACTCTATGAAAAATTACTGACTTTAATGAGAACATCAGATAGAAAACAGTACAAGGAAACTACCGACTAAAATTATAGCGAAACAGCTTTAAAATAAAATACATGTTAGGCCATAATAAACAATCCCAATCTGTGATATTTTCCTCACAAATTGAAACTAGGGCAATGAGATCTATATTATAGATATTTAAATGTAATTCTGATAATGAAATCGTTAATTGTGGAGTTAAGTTTGAATTTGTATCTTGAATTCGACTTTGAAAATATTTTATTAATTTGAAGACATTAATTATAGTATTTCTTCAAATAAAATTTCAGTAAACCTATTCAGTTTATTCGTACCCTGCAGTATAATTATGAAGTATTAGAATTTTGAAATATTAATAGCACGAGAAAAATAATCACTCATTTCCTGCGTAGATATTTCTGACCAACACTAATAGTGTTACACTTTTCATAAAAATCATAGATTATGACATATTACGTTCTAAATCTTTCGAACAACTGCAATTTTTCTCTCAACTTTCGCTCCACATAAACCCTGGTGGTCCATAGGTTGACTGCAGAGAGTTTAACAACATTAGTATCCGGTTGGGCCTATGTATAATTAGATTCAGAATCAGCTTTAGTTGATTTCAAAAGGTTGACGTATCAAAGCCTAAAAAATCACTGCAAAAACAGCTTTAAGCTAATTTTTTTCGCAAATGTGTGATTTAAACAAGACGTGGACGTTTTTGCTTCGTGGATTTACTCCACATAAAAAAATCACTTCTATATATTCTATATTTTTAATAGGCGAACCAACAACATGTTCAACAAAAAACGGCACACGATTATTGGCTTCCCTTAAATCGCACAACCCGCTTTCTTATATGAAGAAATAAAAATGTTATTCCGTATCTCTGTTAACCAGTTTTCATACCAGTTTGCCATTGGCTCTGAGTGGTGTAGGTAGTTATTAAAATGAAAACCCTGCTTAAAAATGAAGAAATTGACAGTATTACACTGCATTGGTCATCACCGTTTCTTAGATACCAATATAATAACTGTAATAAAACTGCATATTGCTGGGAAAGTAATTAAAAAACTTGCACACCTTAAAGTAGTGTATAAAAGAAAACGGAGGTAATTTATTACGGATTAAACACAAAATGAGCTAAAAGTTGTCGTTACAGACGCGAGATGCCACAGTATTATCGATAGTAAGAGAGATTTGAGAAAATATTAAAAATCATGTCAAAAATATACACCTGATAAGTGATAAAAATTGCGAATAAAATACAGTAATGCGCTATTGCAGAAAGTTTCTTCAAGTGTTGACAAATTGTCAGATGTGTGACAGTCCGTCAAGGATAAAATTCGCATAAACTTTTGATCCTTGACGGGCTGCTAGAATCTTGATCGTTTGAGTAACTTTTCTGCAACCGCATATATGTTGCCTAAATATTGGCGTAAAGCTTCATTTTGTGTTTCACTTGTAACTCAATGCAACTACGTATAGTATATCCATTTGCAACCCTAAAGCTAAATTTATATATGATAAAAAAAACATTGCATTACATATTTGGCAACGGCCCGAATTTTTTCATAAATGCTATACATGTTGTCAGTTAAAAACCATTTTCGTTACACAAGAGTAAATTCGATACTGTTTGAGGTAGAAAAATGAAATATATAAATCAGAAAGTAATGTGTAGTAACTGTTAAGAGTTAATAATTGGTTGTCATAAAAATTGATATGGTAAGGAGAGACTGCTTGGCACTAAATCAAATGTGAATTTTTATGTTTTAATGAAACGTTGCACATTTTTGATTTTTTTTTTCGGCTAAAAATAACACTGGGTGAATAGCACCGTGGGAAGGATTCGCTGCTGACAGAAATACAAGTTTAATTGGTGTCAATTAATCTTCACAATACGTGTAAATGTATTAAATAAGCCATACCCATGTCCAAGAGTTTTACTTGTCTGGTTTGTTAAAGCCTTGTTGCTAGGCGTGACCGAACAATTTCTATACCATGTTAACACTTATTACAAGTACATGTTACTAGTGTGAGACACTGAATACTTTTACATATATTTAACATGCTAAATAAACAGCATTAATATATTAAATAAATATTTTAACATTTGAAAATGTCTATGTCGTGACTGGCTTGACGTTTTATATGTAAATATTACAATATAAAATTTTATAAGGACACAATATTTGGACCAGGCATGGACCATGTTTAATTTACTATACTATGTGTTAAAAATTCAAATGAGTGAAGAATAGTTTATTTTTAAAGTATCTACAGATAAAGAAAATTCCTATTTGTAGAACAAGGAACACACATTATTAACATGCCAATCCTAATGCACACGTTTCTAGTGTTAGTTAAGTAAAGTGACTAGAAAAAAAGACTTGCTTTCGTCATAATTTTGAAAAAAACGACTCATGTGAGTCATGAATACATAATTATACATCAAACGCGACTTGTTTCATACGCTATTTTAAACAATTGCGTGTTTTACGCTATAAACAATAAATTATAATACCTGCCCTTGTAAATGCGTTTCTGATTGTGTATAACAATAGGGAAAATTTAGGTATTCATTTGTGGCCGAACTATTCAATTTTCCGGAAAATACGACGTAAATATGTTAATTTTGAAATCAAAAATAATTATTATTAACCATAATAAAGATATGCAACAATAGTTAATGTAATAATCATATTTTAGCATTCCATCGCTCTAGTGGAAATTACATGAAAATGTATTGACAATTAAATATGTATGTATAAACTAAGGTAAAAGTGAGTCTTAGGAGGGCCACTGACGTTTGTCAAAAAAAAAAAGCATAACCGCTGAAGGATAGTTCCAGATAGTTCATCGAAAAGGTTTTCTTGATCTGCCCTGCCCCGCCCCCAAAACCTAATCCTTGCGCTGGCTTAAGGAGCAAATCACTTTGTAGGGTATATTTTCTGTGTATTTCGTTGACAACTGGTTAGCAACTGTCAGTGGCCCTATAATACTCACTTTACCCTAAACGAAATATAAAATCTTTTAATTGATGATAAATTATGATCAGGAAATTCAAAAATGAAGAAGAAAGAAGATTCCACGTTTTTCAAATATTCCATCGCTATCAATTATACATAAGGTGTACCTTCTGAGGTAAAGATACATTCGCAAATAGGTATATCTGATATCACCTGTTAGTCATTTATTATGTAATCATTCTTTGTAATTGGAAATATAAATGTTACAATGCGCTATTAATATAATTATTGTTTTCTTTTCTTTATTTCTGCGATGCATACAAAAGATGAGTATATACATATGAGAATAAATAATAGATAGATAACAATTATTTTAATTAACTTTACTCATTGTCAGACTTACAAAATTGAAACAAATACTTTAGGTTTTGAAGTAACATAATATAAGCATTGTTACAAGCACCAACTTTACTATATATAATATTTTAATTTATTTAATGCACAAAAGCTTAATTTTTTTTGAAGTCCTATATCTAAAGCTTGATTCACATGGAGAGAAATTCACATAATTTTTCGGAAATGAAATTCAAAATCATTTTCATTTGTTCGGCGGCTTTGCTGAACCAATCAATATGTATTGTCCTTGAGATTTCATTTGCAAAAAACCACGTTAGTCATTAACAATGTAAATCAGATTTAATAGAAATACATAAATAACGGAGAGTGCTTTATGTTCGATATTATATTATATATTTATATATTACACACATGCATATACCGATCGAAGGAGATATAGCAACATTTTGCGCAGCGCGCACTCAAAAACCACGCAACATTTTCGTTTAACAATAACAACAGTAATCAACGCACAATGGAAATATTATTACATCAGCAATAACAAATATTTCATTGGCCATAATCACGGGTACGAATCACTCAAATGTGGTTACACCTGTTTAGTGAAGAGCATCAGATTATGTTTAGGCATTGTCAATGCAAAGTACAGTCATTGAGCGGTGACCACAAACAACACTCACACATACTACCGTACGGTTGTCACTAACAGACAAATTTCCATTGTAAAATAATTCTATGTTATTTATATGCAATTACGTTCACTTGATTTTACACTGAAATACAGGCAGAACAAATATCAATCAAATAGCGCTAAATCCGATTTGATAGAATTAAATATGTTTATTTCGGTATAATAAATTAGAACATTAACCGTAACATTAGTTAAACATAGTTGGCGTAACCAGAACTCGAATAATCGTCTTAAAACAATAAATCGCCCCCGCCCCGTTAAGTACAAGTAATTTGTTAAAATTACAAAACTAAATTTAATAATTATTGACAGGGCATACAACTTTGATACTTTATTTTATGAAGTAATAAGTAAGTATTGAAATCACGAAAAAAAAATTCTCGAAATTTTAACGGAAATATACCTTTTGACCTTCCCTGAATCGAGTCTGACTATTTTTGGAATGACGTCTGTTTTTGTGTGTGTGTGTCTGTGTGTGTGTGTCTGTCTGCGCTCTACAGCCTACACCGTTAAAGATAAAATTAGGAAACTTTAAACTTAAGATTTGTATATGCCTGGGAGGAAAACCTCCTATTTTTGAAAAGCATATTCATACCGGAAGTGCACGTTTACTTGAGTCACTTTTTGCATATATCCGAAACGGTTGCACTTACAATGAAATAGTTATAATTAAAGTTAAAGATATTAATGATTTAAACAACTTTTGTTTGAAACATTTCTTCAAAAAGTTACGAGAAAATTGTTATTATCCTATTTATATTGCCATAGTTACATAGGTTTGGAAAATTAAATATAATAAATCGTATCTACTATGCATGTCAAATCTTTTATATATTCAAATATTTTGACATTTAACATTTATTGTCAGTATCACAAATAAGTTTAGTGAAAAAACGTTACAAAAGTTAGTAAACAATATAAAATATTATATGAAAATATTTTGTAAGGTTTAAAGTTCATTTGCAAATTTAAAAATGTCCAGCCATAATAATTTTTAATAATGTGTAATGAATAATTATATTTTCTGTATATTACTATAGAATCGAACATTTTAAATCTAAAATCCATATGTTTTTTTTAGAAATCTGACAATAATCTAACTTTAGAATTTACTGGACATACTGAATGACAATATTTTCTTTTAAATTTAATCATTTTATATTTTAATTTATATACTATCAAATCAAAATATAGACTACGTAAAAGAAAGTTTAGGGCCAACACATGGCCGATGTTTTATATTAAGTAACATAATAAGTTGCTTTGTGTATTTATTGAAGGCGGAATTTCTTTTATGGTGATCTTTCGCGTTCCGTGACGTCAACTATACCACCTGATTTAAATAAATAGAAAAATTGATAATCTCTGTTTGTGTAATATCAAAGGATATAAGTTTATCTCTCTCATTATTATTTTAAGGTTCTATAACTAATGGCACCTTTAAGCTTTTCTAGAAATACAGCTGTTAGATTTTATTCGTATCACTTAATTCATTGTGCAACTATTATTCTTTATACTTACGAAAAAAATAACTTGAAAGTGACAGCATACAACATCCATATTTTAAATGTCTAATGAATTAGTAATAAATTAAAATAATAAAATTTAATAGTGCATGGGCGTGAAATATATCTTTAAACGCGGTTCCATTCTTTTATTTCAGAAAAATTTAAATTCCTAGTGACATCAAAGTGATTTTTTGAAAGTATCACGTTAAAAGAGCACAAGATTTATTGCTACAAGATGATGACAAACAAACTGTCAATTCAAATAAATATCTTTAAAATTCTTGTCTGTTAAAAAAATAGTAAAATCAATTTTGTGTAATTTATTACACAATACGTAAATGTTCTCTGGTTAATAATAATTTATTATTGCATATTTTGAATTATCGCCATAAATGAAAAATACAACAATATCTATAAAATCAGTTCGCAGAAATTGTGAAATGGCTTATTTTTAATTTTTGACCACATAAAATGTATAATATACATAAAATATTGTAATATGTTTTACTTGTAGCCATGCTCTACTGGCACTTAGCCAACTAGATATAAATCTTTCGTGATATTCATCTCAACTTTGCAAACATACTTGATTTACTAGCCAAGAAATCAACACCCTAGTTAATAATTATACAATCCAAAGAGTTAATGTTGACGCGTTCCAATAACATATTTGGGATTCTTTTCCTACTTGTAATAAATGTAATTCTACTAAAAATGTTCTTATACACACTACCGAACATAAGAACGCTTTGTCTTCAGCAACAAATAACAAAATAAAATTAGTTGATGTATGTTAAATCTGAAAAGAATTAATACTTTCTGTGTTTGTCACGGACAACATATTCTTAAATCACTCTACAAATAGCGAGTCTGTTCACAGTTCAATGCACAATCTGTTTCATTCTTAATTATGAATTATGTATGTCCTGTATAATTTCCGCTTATTTTATCCCAAAGACTGCTACCGTGTCGCCGACATCATTTTAGGAACTACTGAGTTATTACCAAACAATATGATATATGACGATTAACTTATACCCCAACTAGAATAATGGTTGAAAAGCTGTTCAAATATTTTTCGACACATAGTTATTTATCAGGTTTCGAATGATATAAAAACGTTTTCAACGTTCCAAAAAGTTTGCTTCAGTGAACATTACAATACCTTTGCACCCCTGCAGATAGATTTACATATTATATATAGTTCAATAAATATAGCTACTATATTGGAATCCGCAGAAGAAAACATCGGCCATGTATTGGCCCTAAACTTTCTTTTACGTAGTCAGTATATTTTGATTTGATATATAAAATGATTAAATATAAAAGAAAATATTTTCATTCATTACGTCCAGTAAAATTGTAAAGTTAGCTTATTGTCAGATATCTAAAAAGAGACCTTCTAAGATTCACTTTAGCCGTATTTTCGATTTAAAATGTTCGATTCTATAGTAATATAAAGAAAATATAATTATTCATTACGCATTATTAAAAATTATTATGGCCGGACATTTTTTAGTTTTCAAATGAACTTTAAACCTTACAAAATATTTTCAAATAATATTTTAAATTATTTACTAACCTTTGTAACGTTTTCTCACTAAACTTCTTTGTGATACTGACAATAAATGTTAAATGTCAAAATATTTGAATAATTAAAACAATTGACATGCATAGTAGATGCGATTTATTATATATAATATCCCATACCTACGTAACTATGGCAATATCAATAAGATAAGATCTTGTAGCTGGTACTTTTTGAAGAAATGTTTCAAACAAAAGTTGTGCAGAATTCTAATATCTTTCAATGTTATTCTAACTATTTTTACTGCAAGTATAGCCGTTTTGGAGATATTGCAGAAATTGCAAAAAAAGTCTTGAGTAAACATGCACTTCGGTTTGAATATGCTTTTCAAATATAGGAGGTTTTCACCCCAGGCATATACAAATCTTAAGTTTAAAGTTTCATAATTTTATCTTCAACAGTGTCGGCTGTAGAGCGCATACACACACACACACACACACACATACACACACACACACACACACAGACGTCATTCCAAAAATAGTCAGACTCGATTCAGGGAAGGTCAAAAGGTGTATTTCCGTTAAAATTTCGAGAATTTTTTTTTCGTGATTACAATACTTACTTATTACTTTCGTAAAAGAAAGTAAAAAGACAAGAACATAAATATTAGTCTGCACTAAAAGGTGGTAAAAAAAATTATAAAGCTACATATAAAGAAATGTTTATCTTTAATACATGTATAGATGATTATGAGAAGCCCGTTTCAGACTACTCAAGAACATCAGCAATTTTGTGCAAAACACAAACTTAAACGTAACTTGCTGCAATTTGTTTTATAGTATGTAATTCTTGCGCAAAAAAAATTGCGTAGTCGCTATTTTTTTACAATATGCTTCATTAAATTATAAATAAGAAAGCAACCTGACTTAGAATTGCATCTGTTAGTTACGCCAGACAATAATCTTTTATATGAAAATATGAAGTTTTTCTCGTTATAATTTACGGAAAAATCAAGTGTAATCTTCTCAATAATTATCCTGCCACAATTAAAAAACCTAAACTGTTTTTATCGTCATGGAATAGGAAGCAATTAACGTACTCTTAAGAGTACAGACATTAAAATTTATTATGAAAAATGTATAAGAAAACATCTTTTAAACAAATCGCATTTTAATTATAATTTTTAAATCATGATAATCTGTGGAGATAAATTTCACAAAATATGTAATCATTATTCTGTTTGCCGTGCAATTTCTGACAAAATTATGAGAGGTTTAGTATGATGAGTTGTCGGCAATCGCAAATTTGAAACATCAATACTTATCATTAGTGTTATGGTAAATTTAAAGAGATTACAAAGAAAATAAACAATCTCTTGTCGTAGTTTCACACGTAAGCTCACCGTCTGTAACCTTGAATTCATTCCGCATTTATAATTCGTCATACTAATCGTTTAGAATATCTACATGTTCGTATTACTAATACGTGGATAGCAATTTAAACTTAGACTATAATACAAAACCTAATAATTAGAATTATACTTATCGATGTGTCAAAGTAGCATATCCGTAGAAGATTATGAAAATGTCAAAATTAAAATGATTGCGAATTATATCGTATTAAACAGATTTCTTTATACCTTGTAGAGTCAGGAGAATAAATTGTTTAATACAAGGTTGCCAAAAGTAGTGAGTCCCAGTGTACTTCATCATGACCGTGAGAGATTTACGGCAACAGCATATGAACTCATACACCAATCAAATGATGAAATTATTTGTAAACTATTTACATTAAATACTCATGAAATTACGTAACCGCGAATATATATAATCGAGGGTTTCTTGTTAATGGCACATCACACAAATATTTGTAAATAGTTGCTGCGTTTGAAGTTTGAATATAATTTAACAGAAAATTATAAAAGCAGTTATAATTTACATAAAATACAGCGTGTATGAAGAACCTGATGAATCTTAATGGGGTAAGAATGGAGTAAAACAGCAAAAGATTAACAAGATGAGAATGGTTTTCAGCGACCTCATTTGATAGGAATGCGCATGATGTTATGTATATTTATCATTTCTTAGCTTGCATGATAAATACAAGGTGTTATAATACAAAACAAGAAATAAAAAAGATTTCAGCCACGACGTTTCAGAATAATTTAAATATTGATAAAACTATCAAAACAATACTTGTCAACGGGACATATTGTAAAATATTTTCTCGTTGCTTGGTACAAATTCAACAAGTGTTATCGAAGTTGGCGTGGAGCCAGAGCCGACTGCATAATAAACGTCTACCGATCGCGCTAACCGATAACTGGGGTAACTTGATGTTCTTTTTTTTTGTGCTTGTGCGATTTTCTACTCGTTTTTTTCAACGTTCGCGTAATATTCCCGCTGACATCAAGTCACGCAAATTCTTACTGCAAACGTGACAAACCTGCATTGTTCCTGTAGTCAAATGTCTCATATCCGGTACGGGAGGTTCATGGTTGCCAAGCATAACGTAAGTAAACAATGTAATCTATGGCAACATTGTGAAATGATACTTTTCAATCATGTTAACTCTGTTCATAATATTATTCTATTATACTGTTTTTTGTTGTTGTTATTTTACGGTGAGTTATTTGTAAAAATGAACCTATTTTAGGAGGATCTTTATTGTTACAAAATTGTCAGAGCAGAAACTAATTAAATTTATTTAACAATTGTAACATTCAAAAATACATTCGAACGTACATAGGTACATACTTGTATATCCATGGTAAATTGTTTGTTCATATATCTTTTGTTTTGAATAACAAAGTAATTCAAAATGTTGTTATTTTGGTTTTAATATTTTTAAAAGCAATAAAAACGGTTGAGATATTGTGTGGTAAAACAATGTGTCATGGAAATAGTGATAAAATCAAATTATTGATAGGTATTAAATATATGTTAAACTATTACTTTTCATATTAAAAATAAAATGGTGTTTGCTATGGTAATAATTATTTCTGTTGATTGCGGTAGGCTTGGCACTGTTACTTTGTAGCCTTATAAATTCTTGGAATTAGATACTACGCTGTTGACTAGTGTGAACGTCCTGTATACCAAATAATTACTACAGGCTTGGCTACCATTATAAGTAATCATAAAATGAGTTAATGCAAAATAATGCATTTACTTACTTACTAAAATGACCGATACCGGAAAATTATTCTCGAATAATAAGATTTAAAATTCGATTCTTCTTGAACCAGGGCTCGAATTAAAAGAATTGGAATTCTGATCCGGAAAACAGAAACACGAAAACAAGGTCCAAGTGTATGTATGTATGTCATGTTGACAGTAATATTAATCGAGAATCAATTAGTGATAGAATAATTCTATTAGACTAATGCTTGGTCTACGTTATTATTACAAAATGATTATCTACACAGTGACTAGCGTGTAAACAAGTCAAAATGATGTTTCCAATCTGCACGCGCTTATCAATATAGGGCTTACATATTTTTACTTTCTTTTACGAAGTAATAAGTAAGTATTGTAATCACGAAAAAAAAATTATCGAAATTTTTACGGAAATACACCTTTTGACCTTCCCTGAATCGAGTCTGACTATTTTTGAATGACGTCTGTGGTGTGTGTGTCTGTGTGTATGCGCTCTACAGCCTACACCGTTGAAGATAAAATTATGAAACTTTAAACTTAAGATTTGTATATGCCTGGGGCGAAAACCTCCTATTTTGAAAAGCATATTCAAACCGGAAGTGCATGTTACTTAAGACTTTTTTTGCAATTTCTGCAATATCTCTGAACGGCTATACTTGCAGTAAAAATAGATAGAATAACATTGAAAGATATTAGTATTCTGCACAACTTTGTTTTGAAACATTTCTTCAAAAAGTGTACCAGTTACGAGAAAATTGCTATTATCTTATTTATATTGCCATAGTTACATAGGTATGGAAAATTATATATAATAAATCGCATCTACTATGCATGTCAATTGTTTTAAATATTCCAATATTTTGACATTTAACATTTATTGTCAGTGTCACAAATAAGTTGAGTGAAATATCGTTACAAAGGTTAGTAAATAATTTAAATATTATATATAAATATTTTCTCTGGTTTAAAGTTAATTTGAAAACTAAAAAATGCCCGGCCATAATAATTTTTAATAATATGTAATGAATAATAATATTTTCTTTATACTACTATAAAATCCAACATTTAAAATCTGAATTACATATCGTATGTTTTCTTTGGATATCTGACAATAACTAACTTTACACTTTTATTGGACAATGAATGAAATATTTTCTTGAAATTTTAACATTTTATATTTTATTATATACTATCAAATCTAAATATACTGACTACGTAAAGAAAGTTTAGGGCCAATACATGGTCGATGTTTACTAATTATTAACGTAAGTATTAATCAGTCTCTAAATCCCGAAATAATTTTCATGTGTGTTGGTTTTTAATACGACTTCTATTTTTTGAAGGAAATAAAATAAAATAAATATTCCGTTACTAATAAAAAATCTACCGAATTGACCATATAGTACTTTAATTCTGTAACTGAAAGAACAGAAATAGCATATGGTTAAATGCTATAAAACTTGATTTTGTGCTCAATTGGTTATTGCCATCAAATTTGGAGACTGTGACTAAATTGAGCACATTCAATATTATTTTATATTGAAATTAAAGCGATTTTATCATGTCATGCCAGAACAGTTAATATAACGTGTCAAATTCTACACTTTAGACTTTAGTTGGAGGATTGTTGTAGTCCGAAATAGTCCAAAGTGTAATTATTCATAACTATGTGGGAATCTAGCTGTATAGCAGTTTCGACAAGTTTACCAAAACTTTGACTAAACATTGATTTCACAACAGACAAATTATTACTAGAATTAATATTGGCGAACTATTATATATGTATGTACATATATGCACACAAACAGATGAAAGAGATTACACAACAAAATTCAAATGAACCACAGTCAACCTGGGACGCCACGATTCAGTGGTGTAAAGTTTATTTTATATATTCCACGTGTAAACAAAGGCCTATTTTGGCAACTTTACATAAATATTATCACTATTTCGTTGCTAAAAATAACGTCAAAATAACACTTATTTTTATTTATAGATTGTTATTTAGGCCAATTCATATTGACATTTGATACACTGATAGATTTTCAAAGCATCTGTCAAAGTATGTACCTAGTACATAGATAGTTGAAAGTGGTCTCCAAAATGTAGACTTTTGTAAAGCTACTAATACTTATAAAAACGATTTGTTTTGAGAAATAATTAAATTCAGAAATGTAGATGAAGTTCAATCGGGGATTTATGAGCGGTAAACAAAATCTTGTTTTGTCTTTTATATAATTATTTGGGGGGATATGTTGAAAAATATTAAGTCGTACATCTACGTAACAAATAAATAGCAAAATATACAAATTCAGATAAAAATTATTGTTTAATGAAAACATCCATAAATACAAATGAATAGCGATAAAAAGAATGATTAATTTGTCGAAACAAAACGTTGTTGATGGGTTCCATAAACAAAAAATTGGAGGCCGCTGATATACATACATATTTGTATGTATAGGATAAGTCCACTCATGTAATAATAAATAAAAAACAGCTTACATCTAACATTTTCGACTGCCATTTAATAAACCTGTGGATATAGGCTAGAAATATTCAATAGTAATACATGTAGAAAGCAACGAACTTGATAAAGCAAGGATTAGCGACATGAATACCTATTGACTGTTAATATTTTAGGATTTTATCAATCAGGTAATAGCGAAAGCTACTTCATAAAGACTCAAAATCGAATGCACTATTTGCGCTGTTTTATGCAACAGTAATGTTGATTCCGATTTAAATTGGCAATATTATGGAGTACCTATTGACAGTGATATG
Organism: Nebria ingens riversi; assembly: GCA_018344505.1. Lineage (NCBI taxonomy): Eukaryota > Metazoa > Arthropoda > Insecta > Coleoptera > Carabidae > Nebria > Nebria ingens. The sequence continues at coordinate 18,694 of JADQWA010001242.1, forward strand.
CAAAGCATACAAATGCTTATAGTACAGTTCGGATAAAGAAATTTAAGTTTGAAACGGATGAAATCAGAAAAAAATAGTAACTGTGCATATAGTTAGCCTTAATGTTTAATTACATTTGTTGAATAAGTGGTTGGCACTTGATGAAACATTTTTTTATTTGAATTTTGTAATGTTTATATTTTGTTACTGAAAATCTGGACTGTCATCTTCTGTTTCTCTTATTATTAATGAGAGCTTCTAAAAAGTAATTCTTGCTAAAATATATTTATAATTCTAGTTGATAATTCTTGTAGCCGAATATCGCAGATAATAGTGACTTTGGGAGGTATGAGTGTGGCAAACCTGAACCGGTGATGTCACCAAATATTAATTAAACAGATGGTGGAATAGTTGTTATCAACATTTCAACTTTATAAAAGAGTTGCACAGTGCACAGAGAATGTGTGTGCTTCCATTTATTGTAAAGTGGGAACGATTTCATTTTATACGTGACCATATCTGCCGTATCTAGTAGACACGATCATTGTTACGTTCACTAACGAGAATTGCGACGATTCTAAAAAGTAACGATAGGCAAAACGATAAAAGCAGAAAATGGAATCGAAAATAAGGAATTCATTAAATCGTGAATTTCAGATAGTTGGTGAAGAGTATTTGCGTTTAACCATTATTTAACTACGCTAATATCCCGTTATTTCGCACTACTCATTACCAAATAAATAAATCGCGTTGCTGGGTCACGTATTGTCGCTTAGAATATTATTCAATACACAAAATAATATAAATCTTCATTTTTAATATAAAATTACACATATGTTAAATTACCGAATTCATGAAATTTACTTGAATTCCTGTATATTGAAATGAATCGTATACTGTTTGGAAAATTATATATTTGAATATTTGAAACTGATTAAAAATTGTAAATATTATATAGTTACAAAATTATAAACATGTCAACGATGTGAAGTAATCGTAAAGAAGTGATAGGTAAATTACCTTAGTTATTATTAGGTAATGCTACCATTAAGATATAAATTATTTTAAAACCCTGATATATGTACTCTTAAAATTAATTTTCATATAAAAACGTACATATTATTAGAATTTACCAAGAAACATCGGCCATGTATT
>JADQWA010001243.1:0-32166 GCA_018344505.1 Nebria ingens riversi
CTATCAAACTTTGATTGTATTACATTTGTGCAATATATATATATGTATATATATATATATTGCACAAATGTAATACAATCAAAGTTTGATAGTGTGTGTGACATATATTTTAAGAAAGGAAAGCCAGAGCATATTTTTTTTCAAAAATATATAGTATTTTGCTTCATATATAAAACTTATGATGGATGTTTAAAAACATATTTGGCTATATATTGCTCTCAGATACACACTCTCACAAGCACATGCACTCACATAGACAGAAAGTCAAACGTGCAAATACATACACACATACCCGTACAATCGCATATACCCACACACGCACACAAAGATGTAAAAATTGTATTTCCGTCCAAATTCTCTAGATTGATTTTCTCATGGTTACAATATTTACTTATTACTTCGTATAAGAAAATAAAAAGCGAATAAATATGATTCGACTTCTTTGGTATTGTCAATTGTAATTAATTATATAAGTTCCTTCTGTTTTCCTGTTAAAATATTGACAGGCATAACCATGATTTATTAAATATAAATTTTCATGAGATCGCACTCTATAAATTAGAAATTTTATAATTTAAGTTGCATTTTTGTTGGAACTGCTACACTTGAAGAAACTTTTTCAGCAAAAGTTGTTCGAAATATTAATCTTTCATTTTAATTCAAGCAATTTTTACTATAAATGCAGTTGTTTTAGAGATATTGCAGAAACGACAAAATATGATGAATGTATGAATATTATTTCAAAAATAGAACGTTTTTTTGCAAACCTTATATAAATTTTAAGTTTAAAGTTTCAAGATTATTGTATCAACCGTCTTTGCTGTAAAACACACACATAAACATATACACAAACACACACACACACAATCGCACGCGCGCAGATACAGAGAGAGAGAGATCATTCCAAAAGTAGTCAAATTCAATTTAGGGAACATCAAAAGATGTATATCCGTAAAATTTTCGAAATATAATTTTTCCATGGTTACAATAATCAATAAGTTAGAAGTAAACGTTGTTGAAAGCTCTGAATTTGTATATCTACATAATTTAATTATTTGAATCCATAAAAAAATAAGATGCTTTGCCCTTACTCATTTATTTAGAGTAAATTAATTATATATTGTTGTTTTGCGAAATTGCAACGCTATCAGAACTCAATTTTAATTAGTTGTTTAGTTTTGTCAATCAACGGCAGAAAAGAGCTGTAGTGTTACAGTCTAACATTCATGCTTGAATTGCATCTGTAGTATAAAATAATTTCGATTATTTTAGATAACCTGAAAACGACTGTAGCCCTGTCACAGAATAGTTTTACAAGCCCGTTTTGACGGGGGTCTTAAACATAACTCTGTATTTAAAATAAGACAAAAGTTTCAGAACAATTTTCGTTATCGTTTTAAATCGTATCAAGAGAATACTAATATTTTTTACTTTCTTTTACGAAGTAATAAGTAAGTATTGTAATCACGAAAAAAAAATTTCTCGAAATTTTTACGGAAATACACCTTTTGACCTTTCCCTGAATCGAGTCTGACTATTTTTGGAATGACGTCTGTGTGTGTGTGTGTCTGTGTGTCTGTGTGTCTGTGTGTATGCGCTCTACAGCCTACACCGTTGAGATAAAATTATGAAACTTTAAACTTAAGATTTGTATATGCCTGGGGCGAAAACCTCCTATTTTTACTTTCTTTTACGAAGTAATAAGTAAGTATTGTAATCACGAAAAAAAAATTTTCTCGAAATTTTTACGGAAATACACCTTTTGACCTTCCCTGAATCGAGTCTGACTATTTTTGGAATGACGTCTGTGTGTGTGTGTGTCTGTGTGTCCTGTGTGTCTGTGTTTATGCGCTCTACAGCCTACACCGTTGAAGATAAAATTATGAAACTTTAAACTTAAGATTTGTATATGCCTGGGGCGAAAACTCTTATTTTTGAAAAGCATATTCAAACCGGAAGTGCATGTTTACTTGAGACTTTTTTGCAATTTCTGCAATATCTCTGAAACGGCTATACTTGCAGTAAAAATAGTTAGAATAACATTGAAAGATATTAGTATTCTGCCACAACTTTTGTTTGAAACATTTCTTCAAAAAGTGTACCAGCTACGAGAAAATTTGCTATTAATCCTATTTATATTGCCATAGTTACATGGGTATGGAAAATTATATATAATAAATCGCATCTACTATGCATGTCAATTGTTTTAAATATTCCAATATTTTGACATTTACATTTATTGTTAGTGTTACAAATTAGTTTAGTGAAAAAGCGTTACAAAGGTTAGTAAATAATTTAAAATATTATATATAAATATTTTCTCTGGTTTAAAGTTAATTTGAAAACTAAAAAATGTCCGGCCATAATAATTTTTAATAATATGTAATGAATAATAATATTTTCTTTATACTACTATAAAATCCAACATTTAAAATCTTAAATACTTTTTACTTTTATTGGACAATGAATGAAATATATATTTTTATTTATATACTATCAAATCTAAATATACTGACTACGTAAAAGAAAGTTTAGGGCCAATACATGGCCGATGTTTATTTATGAAATACACATTCCCCTGCTATACAACAACTGTCGAGATGCGGAATATACTATGTGTTTTCGGCGTTACCTGTGTTAAAGGAATGCCATGCACACAGCAATCTAAGTTGAAATGACGAAAGTTTTTAATAGCTTTTCAAGAGTAGGGAACTTCTTTTATTTTATTTTTGTGAATTTTTGCGCGCTAATGATAAATTTTGTCTCGAGTACGAACCGAGTGAAAAGAAAACACGCAGGGTTGAAACTGAAAGTTTATATTAAAGCAAATATAAACTAGATTTTCATATATTTCAGCATGCTGAATTTCAGTGGCGACTCAGAGATAATAAAGGAACACCATTTTTCTTGGCACGTATTCAATATACAGTGAGGTTTCGATAATGTGAACTAATGAGATCCGGAACTGAATAACAAATAGTCATTTTCATATTTTTGAAAAATAATCTTTATAAGTCAGTGGCATCCCTAAAGTGTGTTTGCAAGGGATCGAGACCCTGCAGATTAATTTTTGATTTCGTATATAATAAAAGTCATTTTACACCTACGTCATTCTAAAATTCATTTATTAAAATTATTATATAAATATTGACATTTATTTAAAATGTTCATGTCAATTTATCATAATTTGGGGTATGTTTAACTCATTTTTCAGAAATATGTGCGACTTCCCTAGTTAATTTCGAATATTACGAAAACCAAATTTACGTTTTATATGCGAAATTGGCATGATTTTTCATTGCTATACAATTGTTTGTAATTATTACTATACAACTATGTACCTCCTTCACAGATTGCAATTCTGTATGAATATACTACAATCGTACAGTGTAGGTATAGTTTAACTAAAGAATCACGTTTGATTAAAATATCACGGAACTCATTAATTTTGTATTTCAACTATGAATTATAATTACAATTTTTACGAAGTTTATTTTACCCAAATAAAAATAACTACAAGAAATAAAAGAATTATATCGTTAACTAACAATTAATAGTTATCTACAACTTTTTTGGAATACATATTTATTTGGCAAAATAACAATCTTGGTCTTTTTCGTCCTTTGCATTAGCTTATTAAGAAATATTTTACAAGTATATTTTTTAATAAGATTTCCATACAACTAACGAAAAATTCTTATTTGCCAAATATGGAAAACATCATTAGCTACATGTTGCTCAAGATTTTTCGGGCAACCATTATTGGCACCCTTTTAGAAAACTTTACAGGAAGCCTGGCTTAAACAAAATATTTTTAATAATAAACTTTTCGTATAAAAATTCTAATTGACTATTTTTTTAAACTATTCTTCATTTACGAACCATTTAATATCTATTCAATCATAGAAAAAATTATCAATGTTTCAAAGTGCAAAAGTAACCTATTATTCAGCAACATTTGAATTTTTTACGAACTAGTAATTCTTGGTTGAATTTTTACTTGTCAACCGTCGATATTTATTTTATAGTAAATGAATTAAAACTTTAAATTAATTTTCCTACCAAATTTGCATCTCTTATAATAAGCAGAAAATACTGTTTTTTTTTACTATATATAAATACAAAATAAATGAAACAAATATATGTTGTTTTCCTCGTTTATTTTCAAACAAAAGGGATTGATATTTTCTTTTCTTATTTACTTCTGAATGCTTCCGGCATCAAATACAAACGTTTCTTTAAAATCAAAATTTATACACCGATAATTAAAAATGATGTCATATTTAACTAAACTCAAAAGAATCTATTTTTTGAAATCAGTTAAGTCTAGAGTCCTAGCAATTAACAAGTACCAGTGACAACCCTTAAATTATTTTCTTTAATTGCAACTAAAAATTCAGGTACAACTTAGCAATTATTTTTAAATCAATAATAAAAATCAAGAGTGATCAGCTCTAATATAGCAACAGCTACCACCAAGGGACAAACAATACTGGACGCAAACACGTATATTATGAGTTCAGTTGAATCTGACGATTGCTTCTTATATAACATTTAATATTAATCTACATGTGGTCAGTTATTACCGATACTACACATTTGATGAGGTCGACTCAAAGAGACGATTGCTTCTAATTTAACTAAAACAATAAGGGGTCGACTCTACGAGACGATGGCTACCTATTTATATAAAAATAGGAAGTTCACAAAATACAACTGAATGTACACAGCAATCCATAATAAACAAGAGGACATAGACATAAAAATACGTCACGAGCCATAAACAACTCCAAATATATATCTCTCAAATGCCGTGTCCAATAGCCAGTTAGTAAACATGATCAAATTACTTAAAAAACTATACTACATGTAGTAAAACTTAACTTACTTGGCATTAAACAAAAGCCAACATGTTGTATTTTAAAACAATAAATAATATATTTAATGATGTATACTAAATATTAGTAGCGGCACATATCAACAGTTCTAGCTATTCTACTTATTTGTGATAAAATTTATGAAGTAGGTACATATAAAAAAACATCGGCCATGTATTGGCCCTAAACTTTCTTTTACGTAGTCAGTATATTTAGATTTGATAGTATATAAATAAAAATATAAAATGTTAAAATTTCAAGAAAATATTTTCATTCATTGTCCAATAAAAGTGTAAAGTTAGTTTATTGTCAGATTTCCAAAAAAAACATATGTATTTCAGATTTTAAATGTTGGATTTTATAGTAGTACAAAGAAAATATTATTATTCATTACATATTATTAAAAATTATTATGGCCGGGCATTTTTTAGTTTTCAAATTAACTTTAAACCAGAGAAAATATTTATATATAATATTTTAAATTATTTACTAACCTTTGTAACGCTTTTTCACTAAACTAATTTGTAACACTAACAATAAATGTTAAATGTTAAAATATTGGAATATTTAAAACAATTGACATGCATAGTAGATGCGATTTATTATATATAATTTTCCATACCCATGTAACTATGGCAATATGAATAGGATAATAGCAATTTTCTCGTAACTGGTACACTTTTTGAAGAAATGTTTCTAACAAAAGTTGTGCATAATACTAATATCTTTCAATATTATTCTAACTATTTTTACTGCAAGTATAGCCGTTTCAGAGATATTGCAGAAATTGCAAAAAAAGTCTTAAGTAAACATGCACTTCCGGTTTGAATATGCTTTTCAAAAATAGAAGGTTTTCGCCCCAGGCATATACAAATCTTAAGTTTAAAGTTTCATAATTTTATCTTCAACGGTGTAGGCTGTAGAGCGCATACACACAGACACACAGACACACACAGACGTCATTCCAAAAATAATCAGACTCGATTCAGGGAAGGTCAAAAGGTGTATTTCCGTAAAATATCGAGAAATGTTTTTTTCGTGATTACAATACTTACTTATTACTTCGTAAAAGAAAGTTAAAAGTCTCATTGTATAGAGGATAATCACACTAACTGCCACTCTTTTTTGAATATCATTATGGAAGACATCACTGATGAAATGTGTTAGTTTTACCGGCATTAAATACTCAGAGTAATGAAAAATGCAACGCTTCAGCTATGATCTAGGTTATAATTCAATACCAACCACCCATGCTTTGCTATATTATAGACATGCCGACATAAAAAGAATAGTGAGAATTTCAGGTTTGAAAATAATTTTGTTTCCGTTGCTTTTTTCCAAGTGTGTTCATATATCAATTACGATCAAAACTGTCAAGCCGAAACGAAATTCGTTTTGCAACAAAATGTCAAAAAAGTATGCGTTTCTTACGGATATAAAATAAACACTCACCAAATGTAAAATAATGCACTGCTACACCTAAGTCAACTGCAAACAATAGAAAATATTTTATTATTTCGAAATGTAATTTTAATAAAATGTAAAAAAATATATATTTTTAAAAATAATACATGTTCTTGACATATTTTAATCATTTAAAACCGTTTTGTCAAACATATCTTTATTCAATATAATATATACATGAAAGTTTTAGTATTATATGTAGCAAATTAGAAGTTCAATGAAAATACGTCATTGCTAAACATTCCTCATTATAACTTCACTTGAAGAAGGAAATTGTATTAAAGATTTCAAATAAGGTATACTTTCTAAAATTTTAAAAAAATCTGACAATCATTAATAAAATATTAAAGTCTAGAATATATTTTCTACATAGACTATCAGAAATTCATCATAAAATGAGTAATACCTTTTGTATTGGTCTAAAAATAACAAATACTTATTTTACAAAAGAAGAAGAAAGAAAATAATGTATCATTTAGTTTATGCTGGTATTGTTGAAAGTAACTGATCACATCGTATTAATAAATATGAATTATGATGACGGATGCCATTAAAATATAAGTTTCTTTTCAATTCCCGAGTATCGTAGACTCATGCCGACTAGCTAAGAAATGTACAAAGCATGACAGGCCATTATTGCCAAGATTCATCGGTCTATCGGGAAATCGCCAGATGATATCTTTGGCAATTAAACTAATGGCAAACGCAGCTTTGCAACAGAAAGTTCGGAAATTACAATATGGATGGAAACTTGGCCAAACTTTAACACCATGTGAGAACAGTAGCTGTGAGAAGAAAATTGTTTGTCGTACTCAAACTGCATACATGAATAATTAGTGGACATCTAATTAGTCTTCAAATATATAAGTGGTTAATAATGTGGCATATCTTGAAGCTAAAGTTTAAACTGTTTATGCATCAAAATATATTTTTTAACATGATCTTAAAATAATATATATATATATATATATATATATATATATATATATATATATATATATATATATATATATATATATATATATATATATATATATACATATATATATATATATATATATATATATATATATATATATATATATATATATATATATATATATATATATATATATATATATATATATATATATATATATATATATATATATATATATATATATATATATATATATATATATATATATATATATATATATATATATATATATATATATATATATATATATATATATATAATGTAATGTAAAATGTCCGGCCATAATAAATTTTAATAATTTGTAATGAATAATTATATTTTCTTTATACTTCTATAGAATTGAACATTTAAAATTTAAAATACATATGTTTTTTTTTAGAAATCTGACAATAAACAAACTTTACAATTTTATTGGATATAATGAATGACAATATTTTCTTGAATTTTAAATAATATTTTAATTTATATACTATCAAATCAAAATATACTGACAACGTAAAAGAAAGTTTAGGGCCAACACATGGCCGATGTTTTTAATATAGTGTTATGAATAATTATATTTATAGAATGTTTAAAATTTTGTATTTTATTATCCTTCCTATCTGAACAAAAAATACCTACGGCGTATAAGAAACTCTAGTGCAAGACACTGCAGATGTTTAAATTTAGCTTGGCTTAGTGTAACTTTCAAATTTATGATAACCCAAGATTAAAAGCCCGAATATTTTAATTCCACAAAGCTTATAAATAAGTTTTATATTACTCAAAAATATCAAGTAGATTAACAAGTTTCTTTAGAATTTTTCTTATAAAATAGTTGTTAATTAATTTGGCCCAAATTATAGCATCAACATTATGAAGTAGGTGTTCTAAAAAGTGTTCAACTTTGGTCAATTAATCAACAAATACTAATAAATAAACTGGAAGTACTTTATATATTTTACGCATTGTATACTAATAAAAGGACTACTTCTGAAGTTAAATAAATGTATGGAATATATGTTCAAACATGATAATTATATTTTGTCGGCAGCAGCCTTGCATTTGATATATTTATTTGTTCCCAAATTTAGCTAATATTTTAGCTGTGATAACTTTTTATTTTAGCCATTGAAATGGTTCTATTAATAAGAAATCGCTGGATCAAATATGTAATTCTAAATAATATTAGTTTTCTAATTAAGCTTTGTAATCAAACATAAACTGTTTAGTTAGAAATCAAGTTTAGAAAGAGAGAGAGAGAAAAGAAAGAGATACAGGCAGAAACCTTGCCAAAAATAGTTAAATTTGAGTGAGGGAAGATCAAACAGTGTATTTCCGTTATGATCCCGAGATCGATTATTTTCATGATTTACTATTACTTCGTATAAGAAAGTAAAATTCATATAACGTTTCTATAACAGAAATAAAGAAGGTTTAGACTTCGTCACACATTGCATGGTTTCATATCTGTAGCAATATAAATATTGCCGGAAAACATTCCTGAAGTATTCTGAATAAAATATATTTATTAATTCAGCTTGTAGAAATGAATTCCGTATTATTTCTTTTTATTACATTTGTAGAAAATTAAATAAAACAATGTTATTTTACGGGTAAAATAACGTAAGTTGTCTAAAAATATAAATCACTTTTAAAAATATTAGATTAGAGTGACAACAGTGGTTACATAATTATAACTTATGTTTAAATAGCATTTATATGAATTGCTGAGTTGAAAGCTTTGCATTCTCATTTATGCCTGTTAAACAACAAAAGAAGGAGGGTATATAAACAAGAGGTGCGAATTTTTTTATTTTTTGCGTCTGGCAGAAATATAAATTAATCATGTTTCTGAGATAGTACATGTTTTCTGCAAAATCCGCTACAAAAAAAAGTTAGTTTATATCAAATCTAACACGACACAACATTTGCGTTCTACTCTTGAAATATTGTAGCACTTGAAGAAAACTACAAGAACTATCAACCGACGCGGAAAATGATACTGACTATTTTTCATGAAGTTTGAATTAACGAGGTGGCAATGAGGTAGATATGAAATAGTTTTAATAGCTTTCTTTTAATCATTTGTCAAATGTGTAAACATATTTAAATCCCATGATAGCATTATTCAAGATTAAAAAAACTCTACTTAATATAGTAGAAGAGTTCTCGTTTCAGTCAGGAGATACTTTACGATTGCTGTTATAATTTTAGACATGATATACGCGATAGTTTCTCACAAAAAGTTGCTATCGGCTCAGTAGGAAAAATAGCAAGAAGAAATTGGACCTATCAATATTTTCAAACTATTTATAGCTTAAACTAGTTGGTCAAATTAAAATTCAACATACTACTACTCAATAATTAAACTACTAGAGAATGTAAATCGTATGGCCAATATATGTTATTCGTTCGTCTTTTATCGCCCTGAATCTAAAATCAAAATTTGATTGACACCGAATTTGGTATACATAATTTATGGGTACACAATTCATGCTGCTCGCATTTTAAATCCACTAGACTGTTTATTTCCCTAGTTATTTGGCTTCAAAAACGACCTTAATCGTTGACTTTTGAAAATATTAAAAACTCTACAATAAATCCCAATATTCTTTTGATCCTGATTCTTTTTTTAAATTTAACGTTTATGCTAATGTTAGTTATTACAAGAACAATATATAGATTTTATTGCTGTTAATGGTTCGACCGAGAGTGGTTTGAAAATAATTTTGTCTAAATTCGTAATACAAGCAATATAAAAGTGTAAATATAGTATATAGTCTCATTTTGTTACAATAGTAAAAAAACATCGGCCATGTGTTGGCCCTAAACTTTCTTTACGTAGTCAGTGTATTTAGATTTGATAGTATATAAATTAAAATATAAAATGTTTAAATTTCAGAACTATTTTCAATCATGTCCAATAAAATTGTAGTGTTAGTTTATTGTCAGATTTCCAAAGAAAACATATGTATTTTAGATTTTAAATGTTGGATTTTATAGTAGTATAAAGAAAATATAATTATTCATTATATCGTATATTATTAAAAATTATTATGGCCGGGCATTTTTTAGTTTTCAAATTAACTTTAAACCAGAGAAAATATTTATATATAATATTTTAAATTATTTACTAACCTTTGTAACGCCTTTTCACTAAACTTATTTGTGACACTGACAATAAATGTTAAATGCCAAAATATTTGAATATTAAAAACATTTGACATGCATAGTAGATACGATTTATTATATATAATTTTCCATACCTATGTAACTATGGTAATATAAATAGAATAATAGCAATTTTCTCGTAACTGTTACACTTTTTCAAGAAATGTTTCAAACTAAAGTTGTTCACATCAATAATATCTTTAACATTAATTATAACTATTTACTGTAAGTGCAGCCGTTTCGAAGATATGCAAAAAGTGACTCAAGTAAACATGCACTTCCGGTTTGAATATGCTTTTCAAAAATAGGAGGTTTTCCTCCCAGGCATATACAAATCTTAAGTTTAAAGTTTCATATTTTATCTTTAACGGTGTAGGCTGTAGAGCGCACACAGCCACACACACACACACACACACACACACACACAGACGTCATTCCAAAAATAGTCAGACTCGATTCAGGGAAGGTCAAAAGGTGTATTTCCGTAAAAATGTCGAGAAATTTTTTTTTCGTGATTACAATACTTACTTATACTTCGTAAAAGAAAGTAAATATGATCATTGACAAAACTTTCTTCACTTTTTCCTAGCTTGTGGTTGGATATAGTTTACAAAAAATCCTTCACTTTTTAACAAGCAAACAAATTCAATCGTTTTATATAAACGTCATTTTAATCTAACAATATATAAATATTGTTCGGTAGTATTATTATTAGAACATATAAGGGCGAATATTCGTCAAAAATTACTAGAAGGTTACAACTAATACTTAATTATAAAATGTAATAGGGCTTTAAATCTTGTGGGAATAGCTTTCTTTAGGGTGAATTACCAACGTATAATTTTCAAGAATTCATAATAAACCATAAATTTTAAACATATTATATTGCCTAAGTATATACAGCAAATGTTACTTATTTAATTATTGACAGAATACCTGAAGATTATAAGAAAAGATACTCGGACACGAAGTACACCTTCAAAATTTAGGATTTGCAATAGTAAGAAAACTTGTATTACGATTTATTTTCTATTCAAATTTCCAAAAGTTTAAGTAATAAAAAATAAAAGAAAATCTGTTAACGTAAAATTGTTAACAAACCCGGTAGCTTGAATAAAACAATTTATGTTTTGTTGTTCTTCCTTCTTCTGAGCCTAAACTAATACTTGTTTTTGGAAAGTTATTAGTGTTGCATAAGTTATATGTACAGTCTACTCTATGGGCCTGCTATTATTTCTAATGTACATAAACGATATGCCAGAATGTTTATCAGCAAAATGCGTACTTTACGCACACGATACTAGTATTGCTCTTGGAGAACTATCAACCAATGAACAAGCATGTCTAGCAGGCTTGAACTTCAATTCAATTTGCTACTAGACTCATTCAAACACACTACAAATTAACTAGAGCAAAACCAAAGTGATTCATTTTGGTCAACATAATGTGGAAAACAGCTTATCAAATGGAATATATACATTTAAATAAGTTAACAGCGTCAAAAACTTAGATTTGTACCTTGACTCCAATTTCACATTGGTTCCTTATATCAAGTTCTTGAGATTCATTACATGAACCTTCTATTTAACCTATCAATTGTATCAAGCACCAGGATAACCATCACAGCATGTTTCTCACTAATACACTCTCTCTTTTTCTATGGCATTATCTTTTGAAGGAATGCTACAGAAAAATTAACCATTTTTAAATTACAAAAGAAATGTATAAGAAAAATTCTACCGTTGCCTTTTATTTGCATTCTAGAAGCGTTAATTTGTTGTTAAAACAAACAGAAACCTTTTTACTCAGTGCTACAGTAGACACCACCATAATAAGAGACAGAAAGAGAATTTAATACAAATCAAAACCAGGAAAGAACTTGTACAAAATAACGTTCATTTTAAGGTAATACAAATTTTTAACGTAATACCTAGCCAGCTAAAATCAATCTATACAGTAAAATAATAATTCAAATTTTACTTTAAGCCGTATCTCATTGACAAATGCTTCTGTGACAAAAATGAATCGTACAGAAATGAAGCATTTACTAAAGAGGTATTAAAATTTGTGCTGCTTGTCAGATCTGATAAAAATAAGCAAATTGGATATTAAAGCAAAAATATTGTGCCCATTCATGTTCAATGAATAAAATCGATAGAAATTGTCTACAGGCAATGTACCACTCTACGATTCTTTTCGCTATGTTATAAAAATAATAAAGTGAACGACTGTATTGTATAAAGCAATGTATAATCAATCTGATATTACTTTAAATAATTCCCATAATCTTATACGAATGTATTATAATCTTGAAATTAAAAAATTTGAGATTTTAACAGAAATACATCTTTTGCTCTTCCTTGAGACGACTCTGACTATTTTCAGAATTTCGTATGTGTGTATGTGTGTGTGTGTGTGTGAACGCTCTACAGCCAAAACGATCCATGCTATAATCATAAAACTTTAAACTTAAAACTAGTATATGGCTCGGAAGAGAACTTCTTATTTATGAAAGAATATTCAAACCGGAAGTGCATGTTTACTCTAGTCATTTTTTTGGATATTCTGCAATATATCCAAAACGACTGCACTTACTGAAAATATACTAATATTAAAAATGAAAGATATTAATATTATGTACAACATTTATTTAAAATTTTCTTCAAAAAGTTTACTGATTATAAGAAAATTACTATTTAAAGTTTGATGTTGCCATGGCTACGTAGGTATGAGAAATATGCATATGGTATATACTCGCAGTTCTAGTGTAAAAGAGTTTCAAATGTTAGTAAAATATTATAAATATTATATATAAATATTTTGTTAGGTTCTTAGTTCATTTCAAAACTAAAACATCAGCAGTGTATTGCACTGGACTTGCTTATACGTATTAGGTATATTTTGTTTAGATAGAAAGGTTATTAAAATGCAAAATATACCTAATACGTCCAGTGCATCACCTGCAGATGTTTTTTGATATAGAATCGTGTCAAAACCGCTTTACATAGAATGTTCAAACCTGTTTAGAGTAGCAACCTCTAGTTATGTGCAAATCCAATTTAAACTACAAGAATTTTAAATATTACATATTTTCGTCTCTAATATGATGTTAATACAGAATCGAAAAGGGTTCTAGAATTATTAGATGTAAATTTTAGGTGTTTAATCTAAAAATTATACGTAAAATATTGATTGGTTATATTTTGAGCGGATAAGAATGTGCGGAATGTTGAAATTAAAAACCAGCAATTTAAGCATGCTTTAATATGTTTAAACTAAGTTTGTTAATGTTTTATGAGATTTTAGAGGTTATGCATTACTGTTTAACATTTTAATAGTGATGTTATTATTTAAATTCCTGCAAATGAAAAGGATCGTTTTGAAAATTTAACGGAAAAATAAAATTTAAATTTTCCACTTCTATATCATAGCGGCCGATTTCAAAAATGAGCGTATTAACTATACCGAGCTATCTTTAGTAGCATTCTTTTAGTCGCTGCCTAGATGAGTAGTTACTCGGAGCAAAGAAACTAGAAAAATAATTCTTTTGCCACTGTAAATCAATTCATCGTTTCAACATGCAGGTATAAACTGCAAGAACGTAAAACTAACCTTTTTCTTTTAATTTGAAAAACTATTTTTTGAATAATTATGGATGTATCTGAAAGTTAAATTATATTATTTGTATTCAAGCAACAAAATATATTTTGTTGGTTTGTGTAAATCAAACATTACCTAGATTATCATATGTTAGTGCTTTTACGACAATTGTTTTCAAAATTCAAGGTTTCTATCAGCTCCACAGTGAGTAGATTCTTAAAAAATAGTGCAAGAACCGGCAATACGTTGCTCCACTATGTCCAATAGTGACCAAAAGAACGTTTTGATTAACAAAGTTGGGAAAGCCACTAAATAATTTTAATTTTTGCTTATTTACATTTTTACAACAAATATTTTATCTATTGAAATATACTCGTACATTTTGTATTTCAATTATTATTACCAATTTAAATGATGTAATTGACACTATATTGAAGTTAAATCGGTAATTGGTTTATAGGGAAAACGGACGTGGTCAGCTGACTGTATATAATTTCAGCAAATAATTAAAATATTAGTTTATTACAGAATTGTCATATATATGGTATTAATAGAAGGGGTAAAATAACGAGAACCCATTTTTGATGCAAAAAGTAGCATATTAATTCCGAAATCATTCAATGGAAAGTGACCTATTCCAAGATTTCCGGAAGAATTATATCATTACATTTTAATATATAGACCTAAACAAAAGAGTATGTATTTTTGGCATGTTTAATACAAATGTATCACTATATAGTAATAATATGAAGAAAAGAACATAATGTACCTAATTGGTGCAAATGCATTAGCAGTTCCGTGTCTCTATTTAATAAAATATCAGCCGTGTCTTGCACTGAACTTTCTAATTCTAGTATGGTTCTTATTAGAAGTATTTGGTTCCTAATTTGTTCTATATTATATAAATAATTATTGCAACGTATGATCTGACTAAATTGATTTTCATTTACTATTGAGAATGCTAAAGAATAGCCTTGTGCTTTCGAAATATATATATATCTTCCTCTAAGAATAAATAAGCGGTTTTGGACACAACACTAAGCAGAGTTTGTTGTTCGGAATGACAGGCTTATTAGTCTTGTACGAGGGTGGTCTAAAAAGTTTCCGACCTAACAAAGATACAAGACATTTTTTCAGAATTTTATTTTTTATTTTTCAACATAGTCTACTTGTAACTCTACACACTTCTTCCAGCGATGCTTCCATCTCTGTAACCCGTCCAAATAGTACTCGGCGTTTTTCTCTGCAAAAAAGTTGTTCACGAAGGTGATTGCCTCTTCATTTGACGAAAATCTCTGTCCTCCGAGCGCAATTTTTAGATGAAGGGAACAAAAAGAAGTCGCTTGGGGCTAGATCTGGTAAGTAAGGCGGATGGTCAAGCAGTTCAAACCGTAATTTGTGAATTTTCGCCATGGCAACCGCTGAGGTGTGAGACACGTTTTTGATCTAACGTGAGCAAACGCGGCACCCAACGCGCGGACAGCTTTCTCATGTCTAAATGTTGATTTAATATGTGACAAACACGTTCTTTTGACATGTTCATAACCTCTGCTATCTCTCTCACTTTAGTTCGGCGGTCGTCTAGCACCATTTCGTGAACTTTGGCGATGTTTTCGTCGGTAGTTGCAGTTTTTGGACGTCCCAAACGTTCATCGTCTCCCAAGCTCTTACGGCTACATTCAAATTCAGCTGCCCAAAATTTCACTGTGGTAAATGATGGTGCAGAGTCCCCATATACAGAATCCAACTCATCTTTGATTTGCGTAGGCGTATTGCCTTTCAAAAACAAATATTTGATGACAGCTCGATACTCGATTTTGTCCATTTTCATAAAAACACTCACATCAACTCACTCAAACGACTGTTACATAACAACTGCGCGTCCAAAATGGCTGAAACTTTGGTGAGTAACTGTCAACAAATGAACAACGTAATTCCCTAGCTTTATATTTACGAGTGCTGCTATCTTCATGTTGAGGTCGGAAACTTTTCAGACCACCCTCGTATGTTAACTTTCATGCAGCTTGTCTTCATAACTAATCTTCAAGCGCTACTTACTACACGGTACTTTCTTAAGGGAATCTGCTACTAAAACTGTTGCTATAATTTATAAAGATATTTTATGTATATAATAACACATTTAAAAAAATGTTATTCAATAGCAATATATTTTACAACAATGTATATATAAATATTAAACACAATATAATGTAATATTAGGAAGCATCATAATAGTTTGAAAGACTTGTGTTAGAACTTTTTCTGCATGATAAACCAAGAAATTTAAGAATATATAGGTATATAATGTTAAAAGTATAAAGTTGAAAAGTTTCCAGGACATTAAACAACGCTTTATACAAAAGCTTCGCTTAATACCAACGCAGAGATATGGGGAACTATATACGAAAACAATCGTTTTCTTCGGAACATGTGCATTATGAAAAATACATAAACAGTTTCTTTTTAAATTTATAACGAAATACGTATAATGCGTTATTGATGGAGTTATAAGTGGACTTATGCTAGCCATTATACTCGTATGTTAAAATATATTTGTTCATATTTACACAAATTACGTTGGAATAATTTGGTGAGCTTTTATAGAAAACAAGTATTGCCTTTACCAATAGTCACAAATTTTTTCAACATATAAATAGTATAGACGATACCGTATTTATACAAATTTATGTAAATAATAATTTAAAACTAGAGATATTCTAAAAGAAAACTGATAGGTACTTAATAGTTAAATTTTGTAATAATAACCATACTAACAATATATTGTAAAACATCGGCCATGTATTGGCCCTAAACTTTCTTTTACGAAGTCAGTGTATTTTGATTTGATAGTATATAAATTAAAATATAAAATGTTTAAATTTAAAAGAAAATATTTTAATTCATTATGCCTAGTAAAATTGTGGTAAAGTTAGATTATTGTCAGATTTCTAAAAAAACATATGTATTTTAGATTTAAAATGTTCGATTCTATAGTAATATACAGAAAATATAATTATTCATTACACATTATTAAAAATTATTATGGCCGGACATTTATATTTATATATAATATTTTAAATTATTTACTAACCTTTGTAACGCTTTTTCACTAAACTTATTTGTAACACTGACAATAAATATTAAATGTCAAAATATTTGAATATTTAAAACAATTGACATGCATAGTAGATGCGATTTATTATATATAATTTCCCATACCTACGTAACTATGGCAATATCAATAAGATAAGATCTTGTAACTGGTACTTTTTGAAGAAATGTTTCAAACAAAAGTTGTGCAGAATACTAATATCTTTGAATGTTAATGTAACTATATTTATTGTAAGTACAGCCGTTTCGGAGATATTGCAGAAATTACAAAAAATGACTCAAGTAAACATGCATTTCCGGTTTGAATATGCTTTTCAAAAATAGGAGGTTTTCCTCCCAGGCATATACAAAGCTTAAGTTTAAAGTTTCATAATTTTATCTTCAACGGTGTAGGCTGTAGAGCGCACACAGCCACACACACACACACACACACACACACACACACAGACGTCATTCCAAAAATAGTCTGACTCGATTCAGGAAGGTCAAAAGGTGTATTTCCGTGATTACAATACTTACTTATACTTCGTAAAAGAAAGTAAAAAAGAATACACATAAACATATCATAATAAAGATTCAATCGCAATTAAAAAACATCGGGCATGTATTGGTCCGAAACGGCTGTGCTTACAATAAATATAGTTACATTAACATTCAAAGATATTAGTATTCTGCACAACTTTTGTTTGAAACATTTCTTCAAAAAGTACCAGTTACAAGATCTTATCTTATTGATATTGCCATAGTTACGTAGGTATGGGAAATTATATATAATAAATCGCATCTACTATGCATGTCAATTGTTTTAAATATTCAAATATTTTGACATTTAACATTTATTGTTAGTGTTACAAATTAGTTTAGTGAGAAAACGTTACAAAGGTTAGTAAATAATTTAAAATATTATATATAAATATAAATGTCCGGCCATAATAATTTTTAATAATGAGTAATGAATAATTATATTTTCTGTATATTACTATAGAATCGAACATTTTAAATCTAAAATACATATGTTTTATTAGAAATCTGACAATAATCTAGCTTTACAATTTTACTGGACATAATGAATGATAATATTTTCTTTTAAATTTAAACATTTTATATTTTAATTTATATACTATCAAATCAAAATATATTGACTACGTAAAAGAAAGTTTAGGGCCAATACATGGCCGATGTTTTATTTTTTTCGTGATAACAATACTTCTTATACTTCGTAAAAGAAAGTAAAAATTAGGTAAAACTACAATTATTTGAATGTATCGAAAGTTTATTCAGGTTAATACTAAAACCCGTAATACAATAAAGAATATAATTTTTTTAAAATTAAAATAAACCATGCTTTTCAATATAAATATATGACATATTTTGACTAATGACAGTTGATATCTTACTGATTGTTACTGATTGTTACTTTGATCATTTTAATAATAAATAGTACAATTATTGTTTATTGAAACAGAAATAATTAGCCATGTTAAACTTTTGGTATTGGCGCAACCAATGCTAAACAGCTTTGAGCATTGGCGAAGCAAATGCTTGTTTACTTTAAGTTCTTTATCGCAATATTTTTCATAAAAGTTGAAATTAATTTTATGCGCAAAGTAACATCATACTCTATTAAAAGCCAAACTTACTATGCATGTACCAAGTTTTAAAAAAGTTAATTAGATTGTATACTAGGTTCTGTGATACAATTATTATTATTTAGGTCATTCCAAGTACTTTTTAGATCGTATTTTATATAGTGTCGTGATATATTAAGTTTTGCAAGGTTTAAATTTGAGAAATTTTATAAAATGAAGTATTTTACATCAATAAATAAAACAGTTATTTTTTAATTTTATATGTTAATTGTTTTCCCCAGCAGGTAAATCGTTTCTTCCAAATGATAATTTATATTATTATATTACAAATCATCTAGTTTATTAGCAATCATTAAATGTTTTATAATAAAATAAAGATAAAGTTATTTATTTAGCGCCATATCTCAAATCTCAAATTATGTAGTAACAAAATAAAAAGCTGTTGGAAATATACTAGATATAAATCAGCTAAAGTATATGCAGTAATGGTAATAAATTTCAAAACAGCAAACGACTGTTAAGTTAGAATTTTACAATTTAACACCGGTGAAATAAGTTATTTATAAATTCATAAGTCAGTTAAGTTCTGCAAATAAATGAAGCCGGTTTGTGACAGTCGTAAATTACAAAGACGCTGATTTAAATTCTATGCAATCGTACTACATCAACACCCCGCTAAACGAAACCGGAGTGGTACTATAAGCAACATTAATTGTGATGTCAAAGTAGAGGGTAAACCGAATTTGTGACATATGTAGGTCCTCAATTCTGAATAGCAGCAAATTGCATTTGACATAAACTGATATAGATGCATACATAATATCACAAATGTTCCTTAAAATCAATTTCAATATTTTTTTGAAATACAGAACAGACACCATGGTAAAAATAAAAAATATGGATGCAAATTGAAATTTTTGTGGTTGGAATAACTTTAATTACTTATCAATTCGTATAAGAACGTATAAATAAATTGCAAAGTTAATCTTTTACTGAATAACTTGTGCATACAGTTGCATCACTGTCAATTAAGTTTAAGATTCAACTAAAAACTAACAATATCAAATCGTTTATGTAACAGCCATATTAATGTATTCATAAGCCACAAAATATTAAATCGATTTTACAGATGACTTTCAATTTTAAAAAACAGTGTGTGCATAAATAAAATATATTGTTGTAATAGAATTTTCCTGTCATACTTTTAATTAGGACATTTCTGTCTTGCTCAACGTATAACGACAGATAACTTTTCGCTAGCTTCTAATATATATTATAATCATACTTGTGTAGAACATGACGGCGCAAAATGTAACTATCTATCACCGTGTTGGCGTTTGGGTACATGTTGACAACAGAATCACCTGAACGTGCTGCTGCGAAGCAAGAACGCGTGCACAGTACTTTAATTTAATGAGTATTTGCGAAAACAAAAGCCCCTCGCATTATGCCAATCCGAGTGTAAAGGACTTTTGCCCTGGGAGTACTACTATGTGTTCTAGCTACTATGAATGTTTCTTAGTACCTACATACCCGCACACATACAACAATGCTCATGTGCAGAGTGAGAGAACAGTGCTATTTGTAGAAACCGGGAATTGGTAATCAGCTGCACTACACCCACGCTAGACTATCTATTTTATTGTTAGAATAAACGGGCGTACGGATATTTAGCCATTGTTTCAATTAAACTCTATTTGTAACAGACTGTTTACTATGGTGATTATTATAATTTGAATAACAACGTTATGTCTTCATTCATTTGTACTAGATATCTATATAAAGTGCTGAAAAATTAGTTTATACCAAACAAATTTATAAAGCTATCAATATTGTTTTTAATATAATATATTTACAGTAAAATGTAGCAATTTTAAAATAAAAATAAATAAGCTTTCTTTCGTCAAAAATTTAACAAAACTGGCTCAGTTTTATATAGATATATAATTGAGCAGGTTTTGTTTAAATTTTGACATATGCAATATTTATTTTTAGATCATCATGAATAAAAATTTATAAATTAATTGAAATTTATTTAAAAGATATTATCTTTAAAACAAATGTGTGTTTTTAGCTTTTAACCTCTAAAGAGCACTATGGGCCTAGAAGACGCAGAGATAATTTTTACATGAAAAAAAAATTTATTGCATTGTAATTTTTCACCAATAAAGTCGATAAATACTTGTAAGTCTGATTTGTAGTTATTCGCTTTTGAGTGCTCAAATAAATACCTTTTTTAAAAGACACACTATTGTCACTAGTTCTGCCTTAAAGAAGTACATCTGTCGTATATTCAGTTAAATTTTTAGACCAAAATATTGGAAATTGTAAAAGTTATTCAATTTTAAGGAAAAAATGGTGATTTTGCGTATATTTTTAAATGATTATTTAAACAATGATAATATTTAAAAATCCAAATCCAACCTATGCGCGCTTAAAATATATTAGTTAAGCATCATTCATGCAAATTTTGAAGTTAAAATATTAAAAAGATCGGCTGCAATTCGAAAATTTGTCGGTTGGGTCTGTCTGACCCATTGTGCTCTTAACGTCATTATGTTGAAGTGTGCCCTTTAAAGGTTAACAATAAATTTCAAATTAAAATCTCTTTATTTAATCAAAATAGCTTTTTTTCATGACAATAAGTATAGTTAAGAATAATATCTCATGTAACAATCTTATTTTAACCTATTCTTTTGCTCCAAAGTGAAAATTGCAATTTAGAATATTGAAAGACAAAAAATGGCAGTTGAAAGCCATGAAAGATTACTGAGGACAGACCTATTTTTGACTTAAATTAAGCTGTATCCGATACATATTACGAAATGGAGTTGAGGAAATTTTAGAATTGCCTAATAGTTTCTGAGTAGTTAGATAATCGGTGGAATTTATCTGTTTAGTGGAATGTTATTCTAGCTTACCTAAGTTTGGAAGTGATGTGTCTTTTAAACTAGTTAAAGTTTGGTTTTAAACTTCATATTTTTGTTGACTATCCTATTAAATGACTTTCATACAAGTTTCTTATAAATAATGTTAAATGCGTCTTCCTTAGATTTTCTACAAATCCCAGAAACACTTTCAGTTTTAGATAAATATTTTATTATGTGTCCCGTCATAAAATGAGATCTATATAATATACACTCGGTATAAATACGACCCGTATAACCACTATGAGAGTTGTTAACATATCACCTGCGACAGGTGTCATAATAAGTAAGCCGATGGGGAATAAACAGGCATGCGTACTTCGAGCATTCTAACCTATAAATAGTAGCGCCTAGTGCTGAATAGAACAAGAAAGGTACATGGTCACAATTGCATTTGGCTGTTTTATTTTGAATTACTTGAAGCGTATTAGCAATAATTTACAATATTTCACTTATTTTCTATAAGCCACATATTTTTGTATATTTACTATGTGCTAACGTAATAGCTGTAATTTATTCACCGTTTTGTGAAAAATTCCTTAAGTATCCCAATCAATTTGTTGAAATAAATGAGTAACAGTAGTTATAATGAAATGAAAATAAATTTGAAATACAACAAAAAACAAATTGTGTGAAAAATTCATTATTTGGTAATTCAGATATTTTGTCTGGTTTAAAAAGTTTTGTTGGACACCCTAAATCAACATGATGTCAGTCACAAACACTTGCAAATGGATTATGTTAGCTGTTCACCGACAAATTGTCGCAAAAAAGATGATTTATGTATTATCCAGTCATTTATAACATAAAATAACGATTCACTTTTACAAGCAACAATTCTGTGTCAAATTTAAAATCGGTAGCGGAGTTTCAATAATTTTAATATCAGCGCTAGTTTCAAACGATTTAACTTAACTCGCCTACAGATTACACAGCCTTGTAATACTATTAACAATCATGTAGCTTCTGTTCAGAAAAAAAAAATCTACAAATTTATCGTTTCAAATAAAATAATTTCAAAAAATCCTTTTCATTGAAATTTAATATCTGCAGCTACTGTTCCAATAAAATCATTCCGGTACTTGAATTGTTTCATAGCTGTCGCTTTTGTCGTCGTCGTTGAAGTTGAAGTATAACAAAATTGATAATATTTATCAATTTAGTATGATCTGAATTGACAATATAAATCACCTTTATACATATATGAAAAACGAAGTAATCTAGTTGAGAGTTGACAATATTTATAAATAATTCATGGGGGATATACAATAGTAATTCTGCATTCAATAAAAAATAAATGGAGCAATCTGTTGACAGTGAAATGTTCGTCATTTATTAAAATATAGACAAATATGGCAGCTAATTTTTAATATAAATGCAAAACGCAGCCGTGTTTCTACTGTATGAAAACGTAAAATTGCTACACGAAATATGCATGAGAACGTTCATATATTGGAACTTATAGTAGACTATAAATCTGATTTCTTTGCGTTCTTTGCAGAGAACGTTAGTAAATTTACAGTTGCTTCGATATTCCCTTTGAAAGATTTGCCACCATGAGCATCAACAATTTATATTATATATCTACACTGAATATTTATTTTTATATTTTTCAAATATAAACTTGACATTTTTGAGAGTTAATATATATTTAATGTCCTTTAAATTTAAATGACATTTGTAAATGATTAAAAAACAGTTAACTTACATATGCTAGATTTAAAAATAGAAATAAAATTATAACTTTTCTTTTCTCCTAAAGATTCAATTTATCTCAAAGTTGTTATGCTATACATTCTATTTATAATTTTATACCGAAGGTAAAGTATTTCTACTCTGAAATAAATTGAACTATATGCAGAAAAAAGTCGTTTAATTTAATCTAAACTTTCTTATTATATAATTTAAAAATCATTCATATCTTATGTTTTATTCTTTCATAATGTTCCAGAGCTTTAATAAACAGATATAGAAATAATACACACAGACAAACATCCAGATAGATGAGCAGATGCTTCATGCAGATAGACATGCAGAAAGACTGCCAGATAGATAGCTATAACCAGATAAAGACACAGATTATATTTACAAAATCAGATCTATTTCGAAATTTTCCGTGATAACATTGCTAATTACTTTGTATCAGAAAGTAAAAATATAAGTATCTTATAATTATATAAGCCTAATGAAGAGCGCGTGTTGTTAGTAATTTTAACTTTTTTACACGCAGCAGTGTTTATATTATTCTCAAAGTATGCGCTAATTATTTTAGGATTACATAAGCACACAATAATTATTACTGTGTAAAGTTTAGGGTTTATATGCAAAATTATAAAGCTTTGGTTAATCTACGAATAATATTGGTATTGTATAAATATATTTAATTATGGCAAACAAATAGTTACATAACAACTGCGCGTCCCAAAATGGCTGAAACTATGGTGAGTAACTGCCAACAGATGAACAACGAAATTCCCTAGCTTTTATTTACGAGTGCTGCTATCTTCATGTTGAGGTCGGAAACTTTTCAGACCACCCTCGTAGATGCAAACATAGACGCAAGCATACATTCACACAAAAAAATCTTATAGTAACAAGCATTGGCTTCGCCAATGCTTAGAGCTCGTCATCGGCGGGCCTTTTAGCATTGGCTGCGCCAATGCCTAAAGTTTGGCATGGCGAATTTCTGAATAAATAAAAAATATATTTATTAAGATCAAAGCAACAATTAAACTAACAACAGCATAGTAATCAATCAAAGATATATTTATTCATACCTTGGTTATTATAAAAAGTAGACTCGGTCACCCGTGTCTAAACTTTGGCATGTTATATTTCTGTATAAATAACTATTATTGCACTATAATTAAAATTGTCGAAGTGACAATCAAATGAACAACGATATAGTAATCAATATAAAATATCAACTGTCATATGTATTAGGTAAAGTATCGCGCAAGCTGGAAAAAAACACAAACAGTTCAATTGTCTTTTATTGATTTTAACTTACTTTAAAAATTATTATTTTCATTATTTTTTTACGGCTTTCAGTTATAATCTGAAAAATATTTAAATACATCAAATAATTTGGAATTTTACGTAGGTTTTTTGGTATAATTATTATTTTTCTAAGTGCTTCTTAAGATGTAAATTATTTTTTGCGCGCCCAATATCTTCTGAAGTACGGCTCTGATTAGATTTAATTTGCCATCGTATCGATTCGAGTACCTACACAATATGTGTGCTAAATTTGGTTGAAATCAACTTGGTACCTTCAAAGGAGTAAAGGCGCAAACTTTGTTCTACGACTAGCGAGCGACCAATATGTTACCAAGTATATAACATATTTACATTTTCGATATTAGGGTGACAAATGATGAACTTTTTATTAAGGAAAATTTTCAATCCGAGAATGTTACAGACAAATTATGCAGACAAATACTTAAGCTCTTTGGTACTACGTACGGCGAGCTAAAAATATACAGAATGAGGCCAATCCGTTAAATTTTTTTACATCTACAGTTCCAGATTAAAAATATATTCATGACCACAATATCTCATTTTTTGCACAGCATATAATAAAGTGAGAAAACATAGATATGGAGTAGCTATTTAAGTTAGTAATCTGATGTCTTATATCTTGTGAAAGACCTCTTTAAATTTCACCATATGAAACCTTAACTGGTATTTCGGTAAATCAAAAAAGAGCATTAAAAATAAATCACATGATATCACTTACGCTCTTTTCCCTCGGGCGTGAACGCTTCTTCACAGAAACAAAAAAAAACATAAAACGCACAATATTTATAAATTCAACTCGCACACATAAGATATTTCTTTTATGCTATCGCGCGTATCAAATCTATTTCTATTCCCTCACACTTCACGTTCGTTTCAGTCATAAAACAAAAGATAATCTCGATGACATTCACGACCCAACTCACACTTGAACATATCACACCAGATTCAAATGCGGGTACGACACGAGACCTACAGTAAAGTCATTTTCATATTTCGCACATATAGAACAATTTCATAGCTTACTTTAACGACGAACCATTGAAGGAAATTGTCGTCGTACGAAGCACTCAAAAATATTGTAACTATGTTTGCCATATTCCACTTGCGATTAGAATATATATCTGTATTGTTAACGGAATGTTCTATATTATTATTATAAATAAAAAATAAATGCTTTGCTTTATTTTGTCAACATTGACATTTAAGAAAATTGGAAAACTTAAATAGTTTCAATTAAATTTAAATCCAGTTTCGAAATACCAAATTATAC
The DNA here is from genome assembly GCA_018344505.1 of Nebria ingens riversi. Lineage (NCBI taxonomy): Eukaryota > Metazoa > Arthropoda > Insecta > Coleoptera > Carabidae > Nebria > Nebria ingens. Next base: position 25,992 of record JADQWA010001243.1, read on the forward strand.
ATACATAGAAAACTTCATTCATATTCTTATCAAATAGAGTGGCAGAAAACTCTTTACATTTATTAACATCTTGACAATTTTTCGCCCTCAACTCTATCCTTAGAAACTGAATTTGCTTTAAGGTGAACCATCACGCTCGTTTAGAAAAACATCGTGCCTTGCAAATGAAATTAAAAAATATACCATTCGATGTGTATTTGCATGAAAAATGTCTGGTAAAAATTTCATTTATTTTGATCTTGTATTAATGGAGAAAAAAAATAAAAACTATGAAAAAGCGCCTATTTTAGAAGTTATAATTTTTAAAAAAATGTCATTCCATGTGTATTTGCATTAAAAATGCATGGTAAAATTTTCATTTATTTCTAATTAGTATTATTGGAGATAAAAAATAAAAACCCCCAAAATAGACACTTTTTCATAGTTTTTCTTTCTGCATTAATACAAGATCAAAATAAATGACATTTTTAGCAGGCGTTTTTATGCAAATACACATCGAATAGTATTTTTATTTTCTTTTACGAAGTAATAAGTAAGTATTGTAAACACGAAAAAAAAATGTCTCGACATTTTTACGGAAATATATCTTTGACTTTCCCTGAATCGAGTCTGACTATTTTTGGAATGACGTCTCTGTGTGTGTGTGTGTGTGTGTGTGTGTGTGTGTGTGTGTGTGTGTGTCTGTGGGTATGCGCTCTACAGCCTACACCGTTGAAGATGAAATTATGAAACTTTAAACTTAAGATTTGTATATGCCTGGGGCGAAAACCTCCTATTTTTGAAAAGCATATTCAAACCGGAAGTGCATGTTTACTTACGACTTTTTTTGCAATTTCTGCAATATCTCTGAAACGGCTATACTTGCAGTAAAAATAGTTAGAATAACATTGAAAGATATTAGTATTCTGCACAACTTTTGTTTGAAACATTTCTTCAAAAAGTACCAGTTACAAGATCTTATCTTATTGATATTACCATAGTTACGTAGGTATGGGAAATCATATATAATAAATCGCATCTACTATGCATGTCAATTGTTTTAAATATTCCAATATTTTGACATTTAACACTTATTGTCAGTGTCACAAATAAGTTTAGTGAAAAACCGTTACAAAAGTTAGTAAATAATTTAAAATATTATATATAAATATTTTCTTATTTTGTAAGGTTTAAAGTTCATTTGAAAACTAAAAAATGCTCGGCCATAATAATTTTTAATAATATGTAATGAATAATAATATTTTTTTTATACTACTATAAAAACCCAACATTTAAAATCTGAAATACATATGTTTTCTTTGGAAATCTGACAATAAACTAACTTTACACTTTTATTGGACAATGAATGAAAATATTTTCTTGAAATTTTAACATTTTATATTTTAATTTATATATTATCAACTCTAAATATACTGACTACGCAAACCAAATTATTATTATCAAAAATACTGTATAGATTCTAAAATAATAAAACAATCAGTGAGGTTTCTTGCAGCATATGTTACTCACATCTTATAATACTAAAAATTTACGAAAATCAAGATGATTACCAAATGTTCCACATATTTTGTTGCATAACCATTAAACTAAGAAATACATTAAAAGTATAAGAAGTAATACGCCACGGTTTAAGAATTCAAGAATTTTGAAGTGATTAAATTTATTTTTGGTGCACATTTATTACAATACAGTTAAATAAATAAAATATAGTGATTCTTTTTAGCTTTGTGTACCAAATATATGCAATGCTGTAACATAAATAATTTGGTATACGAACTCATCAATTAATTTAACTACTAACTAGTATATGACTATTAGCTTTAATAGATATTCGCAATAAAAATTTACATTTGTAAGTAATTACCAGGATCATATATTTCCTGAAGTTGTATTAGCAACAATACACGTAGTATTCGATGTGTGATTAAAAATGAAACTATTATTATGCAATTCACTCCGAATTGTTAACAATCGAAAGGGGTATATTTTTAAATAATTTAAATCCGTTTTAGATCTGTCTACCAATTGCAATATGGAGATAATGACATACTCAGATTCCATTATTATTTTACATTTTCGTTGTTGTACGTTTCTGTGTTCAAAATAGTCATTAATTAACATTGTTTAAACAAAAGAACATGGCATCGATGATGATTTGCTTGCCAACCTCCGAAAACTAGGTTAAAAAATATTTCTTTAATGAAATTATTCGGTTTTTGTTTACGCCAGAATGTATGCCTCATAAAGTAGTAATGTCATTTTATTTTTGCGAGTTTCACAAAAAGAATAAGTAATAATGTAAATAAATAGTTCACATATGATATAAACTACTCTTGTGGATCTTATACAAATCTAATGTTTAAAGTTTCATAATTTTAGTTTCAGCAGTTTTGGCTGTAGAGCGCTCACAAACACACTTCATTCTAAAAATAGTCAGACTCTACTCAGCGAAGGTCAAAAACTGTATTTCTGTTAATATCTTGATACCGAATATTTTCATGAATACAATACATACTTATGACCTCATATAAAGAAAGTCAAAATATTTTTTTACAAGAACAATAACTAGTACTACGTATAAACTATTAGCCATATTTTAATTTTTCATATTTCACTTTTAACTTGTTAAGCATAAACTATCACCTAGCATGTTATTTGGTACGTAATCATTTGGTTCTTGCAATAACTTTTCTATAAGTTCTGAGACGTCATCCTCTGTTCGTAAATTCTCTATTCTAATACCACAGAGCTTAGTCGAATACATTTTAAGTTATGCACAAAGTTCACCGCATGACATTTACCAAACACTTAATAGTGTGCTCTTGCAATTCAAAATGGAAATATATAACGACCGGAGAGAATAACGATCGAAAAATGTAAACGGATATAAATTAATAAACATGCCTTTCATTGAAAGGTGTAATTAAATTAAAATCAAATTTTAAACATCCAAATTAAAATTAAAAAGTAATAAATCGTACAAAATATTTGACACTTATAACCAGTAGTAATAATTTGAAAAATAAACAATTAATTCTTAACCACAAAAGCATGGAAATGATTAAATCTAACCCATAGTGCAAGCAAAACTTTTATCCATTAATACATTGTGAGAGCTTATATCCCTTGTGATAATACCAAATGTAAATTTCAATAATGCAGTGTAATACGGTCGGGTGACTCGTTGTTAATAATATTACAGACAAACGTCCGTAACGAATCTCATATCCTAATGACATTCATCATATATTACAGCATGATTATAGTGATACGCAGGAAAATGATATGACTGCCGGATTTGTCAATTTCTATACTATACTACCAAACATGAATCAGTTTATACTACTTTGATTTATATCATCACCGCATCAACTAAACTATTTAACCAGTTGCTCAAATAGATTTTAAATATTCTCGTTGGCTCCTATTTATTGGACATTGAAGTTACTTTTTTTGTTGTAAATGATATATGTGTGACTCCATTTTACAGTGCAGTTTTTGGTTAAATCGTGAATTCGCAACATAAATAATAACATTTTCTGTCTCATTACAATGTCATGATTTGCATTACTATTAGATGGCAGCAATGCAGTACAATAATACTGGTTTAAAATCTCAATCTTATATTTTCAATATTATATTTTCGTTAAAGTGAATCTTTGTAATTGTTAATTAACTTTTTCCTAGTATCAATATATTATGAGTTATTGTATGTATGACAGCTATTGTGCAGCAGGTTTCAAGTTCTATTACACCAGAAATGAAATAAAAAACCGATAGTTTGTGTCATCGCTTGTTTCGTGCCTAGCAGATTAGCACATCGCACATGCATACACATTGTACAATATTCAATTACTATTCAATTAATCACTGACGCGTAGTTCTTGACGGTACTAATAACGTCGCATTCACCCAGCCTGTCAAATATTGGCTTTTTATGACGAGACTATTAACGAAGGTGAATTAAAAGACCTCTGACCGTTAAGGATGCATTTATGCAACAAATTGTAAACAGTAACCCATACATTAGCTTTTCAGAAAAAAAAACGGTAATTCAAAAACAATATTACCCAGTTTTTGCGATCAAAATCAGTGTTTTGTATTTCACTTCATAGCTTGTTTTTAGGGTGGTTTGGATATAAACTGTCATGTCTCATTTAAAAAATGTTTAATCATATAATTTCGAATTAAAGTGTATCTTTAAAAGTCTACGTGACATTTGACGTCGTATTTTGCGTAAAAGCAAATAAAAGTGAACAGTAAAAGTCACGAATGAGTAAAGTGGCGGCATTTCTGATCTAAAATATAAATGAGGTATCAAAAGCCTAATAATGTAAAAACAGAAATTTTTGTTCAAAATATATGACATTTTTAAACAATTACAACAAAATTAAACTTCGGAATATGTACGAGGGTCATTCGCAAAGTTCTCGGCCTGATACAGATGACTATATTAGTCAAGTATAATTCTTTAGATTGTGTGTTGCGAAGTTTTATATGCGTGCGTTTAGTTGCTTGTTTGGGGCGATCGAATAAAATACATGTTTTACAATTTTCTGAAAAATGGATAAAATCGAAGTTCAAGCTGTTATAAATTACTTTGTTTTAAAAGGTTTAACCTCGATGGATATATAAAAAGAGTTAGATTCCAGCTTAAAGGAGTTTTCCCCTTCATGAACGTTGAAAAACAAAAAAAAACAAAATCTCAAAAATCTGGTGTTTTCTCTGTCGGGCCGAGGACTTTCCGAACAACTCTCGTATATGCAGATGTAATTTTTCTTTTTTTGCAAAGAAGGAGAGAAAAATATTATAAGGAGACAGTATAATGGTGAGAGAGATTGTAAATAATATGAGAAGATAGAAAGAGGAAGAGATAGAACTTAAGCTTGAGCTTGAAAAATGGAGGTTTGAGTTTGAAAGCTCGCGCTCACTTAAGCTCGAGATCGCACTCATGCCCGAGTTCGCATTCGGACTTAAGCTCGAGGTGCAAGCTATCAAAAGCCATAAATCTAAGGACTCGCTTTTACTCAAAATAGATCAAAAAACTGATTACGAATTCGCAATAAAATGTGTATATTATTAGCAAATTACATACAAATTTTTTTATGTCCTTGTTAAATTATTGTACAATTATATAAAAACGAAAAAGGAAAACATGTTACTTACTTGAATGAAATTATATAGTTTTTTTAATTTAAATTTTATATGCAAAACCATGTCATTATTTCTTTACACGTAAACGTACTTAATGAAATGTGCACACAAAAATGCAATCTACAAGTACGGTTTGCACAAATAATAAAAAATCTAAATTAAGATCCGTATTATAGGATATATATATATATATATATATATATATATATATATATATATATATATGTATATATATATAAAATAAATGTATTTATTTTGGTTGCGTAACATTTGTCGTTTAAATAAACCTTATCACTTTATTTTTTAACTTAATGTAATACTGTTAAATGTTTCAGGAATTTTCATTGTTACCTTATTTCAAATACCTACAATCTTCTAAAATAATCGAATTAGCAATGAACCCATAAAACAACTTCGCAATTTGCACACCAACTTCATTTATTAAACCATTGTTCATAAATACAGAGACTGTACTGATTATTTAATTTATTACAACACAAATTACTAATTTTAATCAATGCATTCCATATTTTGTTTCTTAATTGTTAAAACGAACCATGAAGGAAATCAAAAGTCAGTTTAATTATTCACCAGGCAAAAAAATCCGGAATAAACTGCATTTGGTCAATCAAACTTCATTTGAAAAATAAACCGCTGTGGGCGCTTTTCAATACTTCAAGACTGAAAAACTAATTGTTCAAACATAAAATTTATTCATCTTGAATATATTTACATATACTCGTATTTTTGGTGATATTGAGGTCTCATGGCATTTTTTTCTGGTTTCAAACTTTAGGACATATAAATCTCATTAAATTATTTGGGTTTCTGCTCGACTTTAACTTTTGTTTAAACTTTTTTAACTTGAACTTTTTGTTTGTATGTATCATTAAATTGTATACATTTTAATTCGCGTAAAAAACATATTTTTTATGTTTTTAAAAGCAATACAGTGTATTTGCTATATAATACGAATTCCGATGTAAAATTGTTGTTATTCTTAATTTATATATATATATAT
>JADQWA010001244.1:0-88466 GCA_018344505.1 Nebria ingens riversi
GGGTTAAACCTAAAAAAGGGAAAAAATATACGAATGAATAGTGTTACGAATCAAACTCGACAATAGCCGAGTATTTGTAATCTGTGCATGTTTCTGGCGCATGCGTGTTTATATTCTGTTTAATTATGATAGAAACAAAGTAAATAATAATAAAATAAGAATGTCTACTGTACCCTTGAATATATTCAGTAAACGCACTGTTCTGGTGCAATTTCTTGCCCAGAAAATTAATATAACTATAATACTGCGAAAAACAACCATGCCGATTTTTCCCTTTTATAATATACTGCACATCTAATTGTAAAAATTTCCGAATTAACTCTTGATGAGCCCGCGCAAGCACCGGATAATCGCGGTGATTAGTCAAAAATAAACTCGTATGAATGATTAAACACTTTATAGGTTCACCGAGCCACCGTTCCAGCTCCAAGTCACTAGGAATATTATGCGATAACTCTAACGCTAAACCTAATTTTTTATCAAAATCACAATGTAATCGCAGTGTATTCCACCACTCCCACGAATTATCTTCGAAATGTTGATCTTTTTGCTTTGCGACGAGTGGCACTTGTACCCAAATTTGATAGGTACAACCACCCGACATTTTACTAAATAAAATCCGCGACATATTCAAACAATTCGATGAGAAAAGCGGTAATAACAACGCCGGTAGACTTAAATGACTCGCGAATTCTAACTCTTGCAAAAAACATAATTCGCTTTGTTTACGCACATGTTCAATTTCGGAATCGACTTCTAAATACGGTGACAATTTGCCGACGATTAACCGATTCCAATCTTGACTTGTAAGAACTAAATCGCTACGGGTTAGAGGCTCCGCACGTTCCATACATTTTCCACTGATTAATTCGCGGCGGTATCGCGGATGTATAAATGGAGTAACAATAAAATGATAACCAATATTTGTAGCGAAATATAACTGTTCGTTTAGTTGCGTTACATGGGTGTAATCTAAACCGCAAGACATTCGTTTTCTGGTATCTTGTTCTTCCATGATTTAACCTCAAACTGATTTCAAATCGTTTCAAATGAAATAGGTTGTAGTAATTGTTGCGTTGTTTGGTAACTACAATTGGGTTTTCAAACAATTAAATGATAATGTGTGGCAGTTCGTCACAAAATTACAACAGTCACATGGAACAAACAAAAACTGTACCAAACAACGACATTTTTGTCGAAATTCTAATCTCGATTTTCGATTTTTAATGCCAACATATAAATTCAAAATTATTTAATTCATTCTTAATTAATAATTTAATTCAATTCTGTTTTAAAAATGATTATAATTTAAGTTGTTGGTGACGTATTAAATAATAAAAGACTATTTGGTGAAATTTGTAAATTTTAGTTATTGCTATTGGGAATTTAGGCTTTATTTCGTTGATTATTGTTTGTTGTGACAGATGAAACTGTCTTGTTATTTTTTGTGTATAACTTGTAAGACACACTAATTGTATAGTTTATATAATAAATATATTAATATTAATTTTGTATGTCACAAATAATTTTTGGGCTTAGTTAATTTAAATTTCGTGCCATATGTTTGTTTTGACAGTGGTTGTTTTTATAGAGGTTATGTTTAATCATGGATAACTTCGCTTTAGGATCCCAGGTAAATAAACATTAATTCATTCATTTCTCTGTCCTAAATTAAGTGAATTATGTAGATTTTAGTCCATTTAGACTTTAAGGGAGCGCCACCCAAAGTGTCATACATCGAAAAGGTAAAAAATCAATCAAATCCATTACAATTTTACAACGCAGTTTTTTTTTAGCTTTTCCCATTTTTACGCGAAATCGGTGTAACTGGTTTGCTGATAGAATGGGAAGATACATTTCCGTATACGAAAGAGTTAATGCCGTTGGGTGGCGTATCGTATGGGGCCGATGCTATAGGATCTCCGTACAGTACAGAAGACGCAAAACAGATATTAGAAATAGCGGTTGATTGTGGATTGAATGTGATTCCACTGGTGCAAACTTTCGGCCATTTAGAATTTGTGCTTAAGCATGAACAATGGAGGAGTTTACGCGAAGTTGAACCATATCCGAGTTCAATGTGTCCTCTTAAAAGTGGTACTATGCCCTTGGTTAGGAGTCTAATCAAACAAATCGTTGCGTTCCATCCGGATTTGCAGTATATTCATATCGGTGCAGATGAGGTGAGTTTATTTTAAAATTCTAATTCGAAATTTGTGGTTTTCTTTTACTGGTTTAAAGTTGTAATTATACTTTTATATCTTGTATATTTGTGGTGTTTCTAAACGTAATTATAATTGACTAAAATTCGTTTCATGTGCAGGTGCATTGCGCATATTCTTAATATCATTGCTTTAGTTATTTATTTATTCGTATTTATCTGAATTTGTATTTAACATTTATTGATTTTTGATATAACTACCAATTTTATATTGGTAATTATGTAAAAATTGTAGGTTTGGCATTTGGGTTTGTGCCCAGAATGTATTCGTAAAGCACAAACTAGTAAATATGGTAAAGCAACGTTGTTCTTAGATCACGTGACCAATGTCGCACAATACATCAAAGAAAATTATCCTAATCTTAAGATTATTATTTGGGATGATATGTTACGAAATATTGATCTTGTTGCATTACAAGGTATAAATGCAGTATTTTTCACTAAAAAAAATCATTTTATATTTTCGTTATTCATCTGAATGTATTAATTTTATTTAGAATATTTTATTGGTAATCTTGTTGAACCGATGATTTGGCATTATAATAGTAAACAGTCGTTTAATTTGGGGAGTGCTTTGTGGGAAAAATACAGTAATATTTTTGGGCATATTTGGGGGGCAACTGCTTTTAAAGGAGCATCAGGTAGTTGCCAAATTTTACCAAATAATAAACATTACGTTGAGAATCACGAAACGTGGTTAACTGAAATCGGCTTACATGGGAATAAAATACAACAATTTAGAGGGATTGTCCTAACTGGTTGGTCACGGTACGATTTTAACATATTAAGAGCGTAATGTAATTTTTTAAATGTATAATATTTACGTATTATTTAAATAATATATAATTTTTTTTATACATTTACATTGCGCTCACAATTTATTTTAATTTAAATATGTTAATATGTTTAATAAAAAAAATATTTTAGATATGATCATTACGCAACATTATGTGAATTATTACCTACAGCTATTCCATCTTTAGCACTTTGTATAAAAACATGGTTATCAGGAGGATATACACAAGAAGTACATAAGTAAATCATAATACACCCAATACGCAACTGCATATATAACCTCCATTTTGATTTTAGTTCGGTTAGTAAATTTCTAGGTTACACCGACCCACCATTACAATTAATATCACCAATGCGTCCAGTTTCCATACCTCAACATTTAAGCTTTCCAGGCTGGCAAGTTCTGGTCGGTTGCGAATGGATCGCTAACATCAAAGCGAAATACCGTAGTATTACAGATAGTGATCAGTGAGTTAATTTTTTTATACAGGCGGCTCGAAATAACTTAAACCTTGATGTGTGACTATATAATTCCTGTCACCATCACCACTATACAATCAACATATCATAGTTTCGCTCACTCTTCTGCACATATAGCAATTCAAGCTGTTCCGATTTACAAATACATACAGGCGACTCGGAATAGCTTGAGCTGTCTGCCCATTGCCCGATTCATGTTATACTGAGTCAACTATATATATATATATATATAATATATATATATATATATATATATATATATATATATATATATATATATATATATATATATATATATATATATATATATATATATATATATATATATATATATATATATATATATATATATATATATATATATATATATATATATATATATATATATATATATATATATATATATATATATATATATATATATATATATATATATATATATATATAAAATGACTGACTTAAGACTATATTCAGACATATTGCGGTGCTTTATTGAATTACACATTAGATCTTTTAAAATCAAAACTGAATTCGAGCGAATTTCTTAGGAATTCATCGATTATTTATAATTTGAAAGTACTTTAATGTGTAATTCTATAAAGTGCTAGAAGTAGACTTCAAATAAAGTTTAAAATGACTAAAATAATTTGGTTTATAGAGTTCAAACTTGGTTCAATCAATGGCAAATTGTTAACAGTTACACCAATCCAATGCAGATAGAAAGTCTTCTTCCTGTATTATGCGAGTAAGTAATAAGTAGAATATTTATTATTTTGATCTCTAAGAACGCAAAGGTGATATGTATATTTCGAAAATTTATGTATATATAACATGTTTATCAACATACTCGTTAGAAATTGAATCAAGTAGGCAAAAGTAAAAAATAAAAAAAACGAAATCATCTGTTTTCATATGTTCAATCAAAATTTGTCAAAATTCTATGTGACATTTCTCATTTTTATTTCGCAAGTGTATTTTTTACAGCTTATTTATCCGAAGTATTTATTAGATTATTTATATTATTTTATGTAGAAATTTGGTGTACGTTAATTTTGGTGTATTTTGACAGGTAATTTTACAAACTTATTAGTTACTAAACTGTCATTCAATGTTCGTATATTCTCCTAGATATCCGAACATTTTTAATGATGAGTGAATATGTTTACATTTTAAGTCGAAAGAAGTTTAATTGTATTACTTATTTAATAGTTTTTACGTGGAAATAACATCTCTGGAAAATTTTCTCAAAAACCACTTGGAGATGTTCTATTACTCTACAACTGTTGAAGAATTATTAGGCACTTTAGTAACTCCAATCAAACAACACGTTAGCCAACTGAAATGTGATTGTGAAACACAGTTGACGATTGGTTGTCGCGTAAAAGGTATCAAAAAAATCGTGTAACACATTTACTTAGTTTTCATTCCTCTGTGATGTACATAAATGCAATACATTTTTTTATTATTGCTCTACCCATTTTAATCGTTAGCTTACTTTAATCCTACCTATCAAATTATTTTACTAGTTTCATTGTTCGCAAAAGTAATACACGCTCCAGTTAAGAAATTATATATTTTTAGAATTCTCTAAATTACACAGATATTTTTAATCCAATCAAATCATAAACAGAATAAATACCATATTTTAATTAATATATATATATATATATATATATATATATATATATATATATATATATATATATATATATATATATAATTGGTAAAATTGTATATTAACAACGAACTACAATAGTTTATAGGGTTGTGACATCATAGGTCTAGATATTGTAATAATATGACGAATGATCACAAGTATAAAAATGGTTCGTTGCAACAATATAATTTTTACATTAAACATTAGTACAAATGTTGTTGTTGCCCCTCAAATAGAAATGCTCTTAATGATTATTCCATGTGAATAGGAAATTAAATAATGATTGCAAATATTTTAAAATTGTCAACAAGCCCAAATTGTTTTATTTCAAAATATGGAATATATCAATAATTCATTTAATTGTAATCGTACCCAAAAAAAAATAGCTTTAATATATTTCGCACAAATATGTCCATTCGTGTTTATATATTAATTGTTTTCTTAATATGTTTGCGTAAACTAGTAATAAAATTTATATCTTTTAACACAGTTACATATTTTATTTAATGAATCTCTAAACTATTCCTACAAATTTTATATAATTGGATTTAAAATATATTTATAAATATTTGGTAGAAAACTTCTAATTCATCACAGCTTTAATACATCAGAAAGAATATATAAAAGGATTTTGCACCTAAAGAGACACAATATACATTTGAATGTGTTACTCATGACGTCAAAATGACTTTGAATAACAATCTAAAATGTTTAGATGATTAAAGAACGTGTCACTCATGACGTATTTCCTAACTAGTCACATCTAACTCATTCAGTCAGTCGAAATGATTCGTTTAAATCAATTACTATTTTCCTAATATTTTACAGTGTTTTAATGGTTTTGTGGACCAACACTTATAATTTTTATGGTTTTATTTCTATACATATTCATTTTATATAAAGACATTATTGTGTAAACTATGGATAAAATGGACGAGCAAACTATAGTAAAATTGGATGAAGATTTTCGGAATTGCTTAAAATTTATACGGCCTTACATCATCAGTTTAACAAATCCTAATTATATAACATTGTGCCGTGTTTGGTTTGAAAAATTGAATAGTTGTTCGGTTGATGAAAAAGCGGTTCGCAATGATTATTTGAATGAACTTTATCGGCAAATACAAAATGACAAACTTGAGGAACCATTCATTTCAATGCCACCCGACGGTTCTTTACTAGAAAATGCTATACAATTTTCCGTACGTTAAATTACATTTTCAGTGTATTCAGTTTATATGTGTGAAATTGGCTCTATATTTTTAAATTTTAATTTATACAAATCATTTCTATTAGTCAAATTCTTGGTCAGATATGTCTACATTAAGTATAACTACAGAAATAGCTGCATCTGGGGATGGGGATTCTAATTCAGATCCACCAACAAAAGAGAAAAGCGAGGTTTGTTCGGATATGTACGATGGAAAATTCAATGAACAGAATCTCGTTATTGAAGAATTAAAACATAAAAATGAATTATTAACTGAACGATTAAATAAGTGTATGACACAATTAAATGCACGTAAGACTAACTAATATTCAAAATTCGTAAATTTCATTATATTATTATAGACATATTTAGGAAATACTAAAGCAGAACTCGGTATAAATATGCTTGCTGGAGAAGTTGAATATTTAAAAACTCGATTAAAAGTAAATTATATGTTTTAATCATTTTTATTGCACAATAACTACTTTTACGCAACCTTAAGTGCTTTTATTTGAGGAATTATAAAATTGCATCTAATCTCAAGCGTGTAGCGTCTTAGTTATCGCATTTGCCACGTAATAGCGTCCAATATGAAAAGCGCTAGTTGTCTTAACGCAATTTATAAGTAGTACTGATGCAATAAGATGGAACATTCTATATATGTATATAATATATGAAAATTGAATGAGAATAATTAATTTTCTAATTATTAATAGGAGTTAATTGCAATGAAAAGAAACTTACAAACCAGTCATAATGGTATAGTTTTACAGTGGGAAAATGTAGTTCAAAACTTAGAAGTCAAATTAAGTGCTGGAGAAAATCAGAATAAAGATTTACAAAGTAAAATCGTTGATTTAGAAAAAAAATTAGAAACTGCTAAAAATGGACAGGATTGTGACGTAATACAATTTATAATTGCATATATGTAGATATGTCTGTTATCACCAAATTATCTTTGGCAGCATGGTGATTATGAAGAAGAAATCAAAATGTTGAATAAAGAAAATTATGAACAAGCTAAATATCTTGAAGAAATGTATAAGAAAAAAGTGCACGAAATTGAAAATGTAAGACGCTTTTAAGCACTTCAACTATTTACACAAATAATTTTAATTAATTACTGATGCGCTACATAAATGTTAATTATTTTAAAATAACTTGAAGCGCTGACCTCAAATTTACTTTCGGTTTTTATTAGATTTGTCATACAAAACAAGATAATTTTCGTAAAGAAATTGAACATTTAAATCAAAAACATGATACGGATGTGACGTCACTGCAAGAAATACATACGAAGAAACTAATAGATCTTGAAAAAGATTTTGATGGGAAAATTATGAATTTGATCAAAGAATTTGAAGGTAAAATTGGAGAAATACAAGCAGAAAATGACAAGAATATGAAGTGTAAAGATGAAGAAGTAATTCGACTTGAGAAACTCGTCGATGAACAATGTGATCGGTAAGTTTTTAAAAAAAATTAATAATTGTTATTTATCAACGCAAAAAAGGTTAATAAATGCAAAGTATAGTTGAAATCAAAATGGCGATTGGGACTGGTATAGGAGTTTAGTTTATATATTGGCCACCAGGGCTACGCTTTAAAATTCTACGAAATATTAATATCTAAACAATAATTTATATATGTTTTAAAATAATTTTAAAGAATGCACCAAGAAGTGGTGTACATAAAATCGCAAATCGAAAGTGATATTCCGTCAAATAACAAAGATACATTAGTAGAAAAAGTCACGTTTTTACAAAAATGTATTTTAAAAATGGAGAAATTATTGCGAAAATATGAAAAGTATTATACGAAAAAAATAAATGTTCTTCGGAAAGAGTTGCTAATAAAGGATAATGCTGTTCAGGTATTGAACAACACAGAATTACTTGCGTGTGTGGGGTTATCTGGGTCATCTTTAAAATGAAATATATTTGATTTTAATAAAATCAGAAAACCACTCAAATAATCCCTAATCACCTAAATAATTCAAGAATAGAATAGACGCTATAATAGCTTTTGTAAATCAATATTTAAGATACAATTAACAACACAACGAGCTCAGTTAATGTCTCGCGCGAGCACAGAACGACAAGTCGAAATCGAAGATGTTGTTTCGCAGTTAGAAAGACGATATAGAACTTTGCTAGAAGATCAACAAGCTCAAGCAAATTGTACGCGTCAACAACATTTAAACATGATCAAACAATTAACAGATAAATTAGAAGCTCGCACGTAGTATTTACTTAATAATTATTTTTTTTAATAATAGTTCATTGTTTTGTTTCTTTTAAGTTTTAAAATAAATTGTAGAAATGTTTATCTTTTATTTAAGTCTATTAAATTTTACAAATTCAAACATTATTATTATATATACATATATAATATATTTTGGAATGCTGCAAAGAATCGGCAATGCTTTTGTATATGCCGCGTTTAGTTACGGCAAGAAAAAATCATCCGGCAGGAAGCGGGTCAGTCGCACGTTAGAAAATGGCGTCTTTTAATTATTGTTAGTGGCAGTGTGTGTGAGCGACGGTGATGTGTTGACAATAAATAGACTGTTTTAAATAATGTAACAATGTCCAATAATACACCGTCAAACCGACGAAATGGCGCACAGAAAATTCGTCTAACAAGTAAGTACAAAACAACAGAATTTATAATGCATTTCATTAACGTTGTTGAACTGTCATTTTATGCATACCCAATATGGCTCCTGTGGGGGGTGCCTCCCAAGTTTTAATATGTTTATATTAATTTTAATTAAAAAGACACTAATCTTAATTAAATTCCAACTTTAAATAGTGTTATGGCCTTGAATGGCAACAAAAAATATTGATTGGCACTTGATTTAAAATAGGAGACACATGCTTGACTTGACTTTAAAAATGTAATAAATAATTGAATTTCTATTACAATTTTTAATACCAAACTAGAGATTGTTTGTTAATCTATAAATAGAATTCGTTAATTAAAAAACTTCTTATAACCAAACAATGGATTTGATTAAATTTATAGAATTACGCTTGAACATATTTATTGGGTAATTTTCAGCTTATCTGTAAGCGGAAATGTTTGTGATTTTTTAAATTAATGATTCAATTCTTCGTAAACTAGTATGTATGAACTAATATGTTCTATTAACTATGTACTCAATGTATACAGATTTATAAAGATCTTATAGAATAACTAAGCTCAGTATTGCCCCTTATAGATTATGAAAACATTGTTTTATGACTAGTTAAAATTTAATGAATAATTAAAAATGTCTGTTGGGGTTAATTGAATTACTCATATTTCGCTTAACAATTTGAACCCTTTTTTCCCGAGTGGGTCATTTAAGACCCAATATAGACTCTTTTTTATGTATTTAAAAATATCTATAGAAATATTAACCATATAGGAAAAGTATAAATGTAATAATTTGTTTACTTAAATAAATGTTTAATTAAATAATTTTTATATCTAAAATATGCTCAAAAAATAATATAATTTTTTTAGTATGTATACAGCATACCCAAGCTTGCTAAAAGCAAACTAAACGTATTCACTTTGAAAATCAACCAATCAGAGATTGCGATTTGATACGTTCGTCACTAGAATTAGTATTAATTAATCTTATTTTTCGACGTTTATAATAATTATAATACGTTATTATTTCTATTTTTGTTTATCATTGCAATTGAATCTATACGAATGCACTTTTGCAATGATTACTACGGCGTCCATGTCCACTCTATATTTTTTTGAGATTTTTGTAAGATTGGTTCGATGCTATATGCTTAATTATTTTTTAGTTCTCTGTGCCAGGAATTTGGTTCGTAAAGATTTGTTCCGTAAGTATTTAGTTAATTTGAGTAACTCCGAATTGTGTGTTTATGAGTATGTGATTTACATCAGGATTGCCTGACCCATTTGCAAAAATTACTGTTGACGGAAGTGGCCAATGTCATTCGACAGAAACTGCACGGGCATCTCTCGACCCGAAGTGGAACTCGCATTATGATCTTTACCTCGGTAAAACCGATAATATCACAATATCTGTGTGGAATTACCGGAAGATACACAAGAAACAAGGCGGAGGCTTTTTGGGATGTGTACGAATTGTGAGCTCGCTGATCCAACGACTGAAGGATACAGGATGTAAGTGATTTTTAAAAAAATCTTTTAAAGCGCATTCCGTTTTTATTTTTTTAAATTTAATCATTGATAATGATTTATTAATATATATATATATATATATATATATATATATATATATATATATATATATATATATATATATATACATATATATATATATATATATATATATATATATATATATATATATATATATATATATATATATATATATATATAAATTTATATATAAATTTATATATATTGTTACTTCATATGGATAATGTATATGCATATATAAAATAAAGTGACACGCGTGTCAACGAATCACTATTAATGCTTAGGGATGAACTTTCACCACGGAAATAATTTTTAAAATAATCAAACATGTTTTCAAGTTCATTTTACATTAGTAAATACTAGTTATAAATATAAACAACAAAGATAAATTGCATGCTTTGAATAGGAAAACAAATAAAATTATTTACATTTCATTGTTGTTTTGATTTGTGAATATTTTGACAAAAATGGCCACCCATGTGGAGACATTCGTTCAAAACGATATTCAATGAAAAACCTTCTATATATATTTTGAAACTTATTAACGGATTTAGGCTAGACTGCATTATTACAGCAACTGCAATCTAAACCGTAAAATTCGGCGTCCCAATTAGAGGAAGATTTCACAGTGTAATTATTGTTCTAAAACACTTATTTAATTAGATTATGTAACCCCGGTTTTCTCTTATATATGTATACTAAATACGTATATTTAAAGTTATATTATTCTAAACTGTGACATCATTTTCATTAAAATTACTTTTATTTTTATTGCGTAATTTTGCACGCGATCTAACCTTAAAATGACTAGTGAATTATTCATATATATTTTGTTTTGTTTTGATTCGGTATATAAAATTTAAAAAAAAAAAACGTAGAAAATGTTGCTTTTTAATTGAGAAAGTTTTTAGATATATGCAAAAATTTAGCAATCAGGTTATCTTGTTAATTTTTATTTTACATATATTTAGTAAACCTCGATTTAATCCAAATATGATCGATAAATACGTGTTAAAATTCATATATGTCTTTATTATGATTCAATTTTGTTTTATTTATTTATTTACGCTATTATTTATTTAGTTTTTGGACGTGCAAACTTGTGTATTGCTACTATAAATAATTAAACTAATCATACATTTGTGGTCTAAGCAATTTTTTTTGCTAAAATTCAAATTTTTACTTTCAATTCGTATATATCTTTTAAAAAAATTGATTTTAGAGCATTTGAGTTGTTTATTTTTAATAACATCAATCAATTTATGTTTTATCATTATAGATTGTAATAGATTAATAATGTTTAATTATCCAGTCGGTATTTTTAAACAAATTAAGTCTAATTTTAGATTATTTAATTTACTATCTATTCATATCTTCGAATCTACACGGTTAATAGAAGTATGTAAACTATTATAAATGAATAAAAACCGGATATTTGTCTATTAAGTTGTTTATTGATAATTATTTATATAGTTTACTAAATTTATATATTGAGTTTTGCTACAAAAAGTGACAAAAAAATACTTAATTCTAGACCAACGTCTAGACTTAGGCAAAGCCTCGGTGGACGATTCGGAACCGGTGAAGGGACAAATAATAATCTCTTTATTATCTCGCGATGGTCCATGCGGCGGTACACCGTTGGCAGTCGTAGGACCACTGGGTGAACTCCGAGGTCCTAACGACAATTGTGACAATCTCAACCCGCCGGGAGAGAATGATGAACTCCCTCCCGGTTGGGAAGAACGGCGTACGGACACCGGACGCATGTACTACGTCAACCACCGGACGAGAACTACCCAATGGGTGCGACCAGTGTATACGAAAAATGGACAAAGAAGACAACAACAGCAACAAATTTGCAACGGGGATACGAATAGGTATAAATATAATAAAAACAATTTATTCAGGAACAAATTCAAAACATCTTTTTGTTTTATTTTTTATCAACATAGCAATTTAGATAACATAAGTCGGATACCCGAACCAAACAACAATCCTGACACTCCAGAAGAAGTAAATCTCGGTAGTCCTTCGTCGAGTTCTTCAACAATAGCGCCCACTCCGGTTATATCTCCTTGTAAACAAGCTCCCCGGTCTCCTCGTACCCTTCACACAACGGCCATAACGATAGCGCCGAATAATTCGACCAGTAACGTACCACCAGTAAGTGTTCATGCTCCACCGACGACGCCAGCGCAAACACCGCGTTCTGCGCCACCAAGGGATAGAAGGCCGCCACGGTCGCTTGAAGAGCGTCGAAGTGCGGATGGGAACAGTAGGAGACGCGCCGGACGCAATCGAAATTCATTAAATGCTGCGCAGTTACCATCTACGCAGCCGCAAACTTCATCAACTACACCTGCATCAAGATTAGATTTGCCGCCTGGTTATGGTAACTTTAGTTTTTTTTATGTTGATTATTTTAATTGAATGCACTAATATTATTACAAATAAATTTATTTACTTTAAAAACATCAACAATTTATAATTATATGTATGTGAAATATCATTTAAAATGACGTCAATGCCGCATAGTTCCAACATATTTTTTAAAAGATTAATATGTGTCATACCAATCATAATCTTTGTTTAAATTATATAGAATTAAGAACAACACAGCAGGGTCAAGTCTATTTCTACCATATACCAAGTGGTGTTTCAACATGGCACGATCCACGAATACCAAGAGACTTTGCTCCACAAGGTCTTGCACTGGATTCTTTGGGATCGTTACCTCCTGGATGGGAAATGCGGCAAACACAATCTGGAAGGGTAAATGAATGGCAATTTATATTCTTAATTTTACACATACAAATTGCGTTTCAAGATCGGCATAACACAATAATAATCTAACAAGAATGACTCTTAAATGCGACGTCACGCTCACACTTATTGTTTAGCTCGTGAAAAGTGAATTCAAATCTCAAATGATACTTTTGCTAGGAAACAAGAGCAGAAAATTGCTCATTAGAGACTGACACTGTTTTTTCTCTCTATACAAACTCTTATAATTCTTAAAAAAACATTTATAATACAGGTTTACTTCGTGGACCACAACAACCGAACAACACAATTCACCGACCCACGACTCAATGCCCAAATTCTCTCAAACATTCTTCGTAAACCCGCCCCACCACCTACTACAATCCCGAATACCTTGCTACCCTTACCAGTCCCACCAAATATAGCAGCCATTCCCGCAAATTCTAACCTCTTACCGCCTGTCTCTCCGCCGATAGCTTCGACAGCAACTACGACTATCGTCCTATTACCGTCGACATCACCCCCGCCTACTATTGCGCAAGTCGCCCCGCCCGTTAGTCCACCGTGCCCCGCCCCATTATCTCCTCGCACTAGAATTACCGAGGTGGCAGATCTACCTCAGAGTTTACTCAATGACTCTGAGCTCTTACCGAAATATAGAAGGGATTTGGTTGGAAAGTTGAGGGCTCTTAGAGCCGAGTTGACAGCGTTACAACCACAAAGTGGGCATTGTCGACTTGAGGTTTCTAGGTCTGAGGTGTTTGAAGAATCGTATAGGTACGTGAAGAATTCAGAAAGTTGCTAAAATACTCTTCCTATTTCCTTGTTTTATGCTTAATTACTTTTTGAATCAATTTAATAAACATAAAGAAAGAAGACTACTATTTTTTGTTAATAAATAAATTAGGCGCCAATAAAAATATACGCTCTCTTAAATTCTAATATCCTCTTTTCGTTTATAGGTTAGTTATGAAAATGCGCCCAAAAGACATGCGCAAACGTCTCATGGTGAAATTTCGTGGAGAGGAGGGTCTTGACTATGGGGGCGTGGCTCGAGAATGGCTCCATCTTCTGTCGCGTGAGATGCTCAACCCTCAATACGGCTTGTTCCAGTACAGTCGAGACGACCACTACACATTACAAATAAATCCTGATTCGGGTATCAATCCCGAGCATCTATCCTACTTTCATTTTGTGGGCAGAATACTTGGCATCGCCGTGTTCCACAACCACCAACTTGAGGGAGGCTTCACAACGCCGTTCTACAAGCAATTGTTGAATAAACCGATCACGTTACAGGACATCGAAGGAGTTGACCCAGAATTGCATCGAAGTTTGACGTGGATGTTGTAAGTATAAATTATTATTTTAACAATTTTTATAATGTGTAGAATTTCGAAAAACAAAGTATATTTATCCATCGTCGTCGAATTCTCTTAAACAACTTCAATCAAAAATTGACGTTAGTGTCTATTAACATTTAGTTAATTCTACAATATTTAGCAATATATTTCTTCCTTAGAGAAAACAACATAAAAAACGTTCTCGATACAACATTTTCCGTCGAAAACAATAGTTTCGGCGTGCTAAAAGTGCACGAACTAAAACCAAACGGCGCAGCAATTGCCGTCACAGAAGACAACAAACGCGAATACGTCCGCCTATACGTAACATATCGTTTTATGCGCGGTATTGAACAACAATTTCTCGCGTTACAAAAAGGTTTTACCGATTTGATACCACCAGCGCTATTGCGGCCGTTCGACGAACGCGAATTAGAACTCGTTATCGGTGGCATTAGCTCCATCGATATTGCAGATTGGCGCTCAAACACTCGCCTCAAACATTGCACACCGGATACGCCGATCGTGCAATGGTTTTGGCAAGCAGTTGAGTCGTATTCCGAAGAAATGCGCGCGCGATTATTGCAATTTGTGACTGGTTCGTCGAGGGTTCCGCTGCAGGGTTTTAGGGCGTTGCAAGGGTCAACTGGGGCGGCGGGGCCTCGGCTTTTTACTATACATTGTGTGGATGTCCCCCCTCAAAATCTCCCGAAAGCACATACGTGTTTTAATAGAATTGACATACCGCCGTATGACTGTTTTCAAAAACTTTACGATAAATTAACACAAGCGGTGGAAGAAACTTGTGGTTTTGCGGTGGAATAGTTATGAGATAAATGTGTAAATAAAGTGATATTAGTTAATTGTAATTATTTAGAATTAGGCGCGTGTTGTTTTGGGGCGTTTCAATACGTTTTTATTCAACATTTTTTATTAACAAAAATATCTAAAATATTCTTCTATACCCCCCTCCCTTCCTCTGGTATTAATCCTTGTTAATAATGCTTTTTGAATATATTTGATAACAATAAAAGTATGACAGTTTATATGAATGAAATATTATTAAAAAATTGAGCAAACATGATTGAATTCTCCGAAATGGCCGCGCAAAAGAACCTATTGATATTTTCGTTCATTCAAATTGTGATTTTTTAAGTAATGACTATAGTATTTTACAGTAAAATTTTATTCGCATAAATAGGTATTAAATAAATAATTATTCATTACTTATTTTCGCAAATCGTGGTATTTGGATACAAATCACATAATATATGTATAGAAATTATTGCACATTATTTAAATTAAGATAATTCGATATTATAATAATTTGTCTTCCTTATTTTTAAAGATTACACAATAATAGAGACTGCAATAATCTACAAATATTATTATGTATAGTAGGACCAATTATAAATTAATTGTTAGATAAATAAACATATCCTAAAGTTTTTTATCATTTTAAAATATTTAATTATGATATATACATATATATATATTTATGGTTCCCATAATTATTACCATCAAATAATATAATTATTTTCTTTAAGTATAAGGAAGGCAGAATTTAGGGAGTAAGTGTCAGCCATATTGCCTTTTTACATTGTAATTTTTACCTAATTTTATTTTGAAGTAAATGGGTTATTTTACAACTAAACTCCATCCTCCATCTTGTTATATGTTTATTTACTGTAAGTTCAATTGTTAAAATCATAATCAAATTTCACTAAAGTCGCAATGTATTTTCTTAAATATTTACTTTAAAAATATCTTATTTATGCCAGTTAATTTACTACACTATAAATATGACAAAATCGAAATCGACAGCAATATTAAATTTTCATAAGAATATATAAATTCGATTACATTTTTTATTTATTTACTAATAGTAAATTTAACTAGCTTTTATAAAAACCGGACATTAAAGTATTATATATAATTAACTTGCAGTTATTAACAATAATAAAACTACAATAATATTAACATCTTTCATAAATTTAGTTGTTTAGACATTTTAAACCTAAATAGAACTGATAAAAACTTCATTTATATATAAACGCAATATGGCTGATCGTTTATTATTTGTATAAAACATGTTAGCAATTTGTGGGTACAAAATATATACGAGCAAATCATACTATTTATAAGAGATAATAAAAATTGATGTATATATTTTGACAGTTTTACAGTCTACGTTACAAAAACCAGCACGATTTTAATCTTGCGCCAAAACCGCGACATTTTTCTCAATATTTTTAATTCTAATTTTCACAATCGAGCAAATAGTGATTAAAATAAGATTGTTACATGAATTTTTGTTGTTTCTATTAATGAAAACCTACAATAATAGTGTTTCCAAAATAACGTTTTTCTTTCACCATTTTCAAGAAATGGAATGAAGTTCTATCAACTTTCATTTAAAAAAAACAATATCTAAACAGTTGTTAAGATTTAATATGAATCACATATTTATAAGTTCAAAAATTAAATTTAATAGTTTCGAGCTTTTAAACAAAATGTTTATATAATTTTTTATTCAGGGAGGATTTTTGTTTTTGTCGAGCTTTTTTTTTTTAGTTAATTATGATAAAATACCTACTTTTACGCGACCAAATGTCTGAATTAATTTCTAATAGAGTTATTATTAATTTTTGACTAAATCGTACTTGTTTCTGCATCGTGGACGACTTGTAATAAAAAAAAAACACGTTTCACATTATGATTTTGTTAAAACTCTTTAGTGCCTTCAATAATCATAAACAGAGTGCTATTTAGACAAAATGGTTACGGTTCTAATTCACAAGTGCCTCACGCTAGTCATTTTATTATTTTAAATCATCACGCTAAACTAAATTTGAGGGAACAAGCTTCAATAAGTTATTTCGATTTGAAGACAACAAGGTAATAGCATACAATGACCTTGAAAAAGAGGTCATGGCGTCCTCCAGTAGTCTAAATTATAACTAAAGTTTAAATTAACCCTACATTTGTAGCGCTAGTTACTACAAATTGAACTAAAATATTACTTGCGATACAATGAAATTTGCTAAAACAGTATACGCTATCTTTAGTACTGCTAGTTTGAATTTCAAACAGCGGTTTACTATAAATCATATTTTAGAATCTGTAACTAAAGGGTTAAACAATTAATCTAGACGTTCCAAATCTATGATATTGTGTGTTATTCCCATGTAAGCTTCATTTAGCTTTGCTGTACGCATCTAATACTCTCGAAGGGCCACCTAACTTATTTTTTTGTAAATTATTTATTATAAAGTCAAATATTTATTGGTAATTTTATTGTATATTTCGCTCTAACGAAAACAAAACCATATCATCAAAATTTGTTTTATCTTCGATGATTTGTAAATAAAATTATTTGATAATGCGCAATTACATTTATTTGCAACAAATGAATTTTTAAGTTTAGTGGTCCTTATTATGTATATAAGTTTTATTAAATTAAATTTCGTTAAACATTTCAACTAGTTTGTAACGGTTATTTGAATATTTTGATTTATAATTTTATTATTATTACTTATTCAGTTTTTTTGTGCATTATTTACACCATTGTATAAACAAAAAAATTATATTTTACAAAAGTGTTCTTAAGAAAATATTTGTCTATTATTTATTGTCTTCCTAAAACTAACGAAAAATACCAATTCATAAATATTTATTTAAGAAACCCCAAATCATGTAACAACATGATTTTTATATTGTAATACTTGTTCACTTGTTTTATGAAACAGGTTTGTAATGGTTTGTAATGACCAGTGGACAGACTGTGTTTGATTCATTCTGTTTTAATAATGCATTTGGGAGAGTGTTTTAGTGAAATTGAGCGAAGAGCGAAGTAAATCCTTGTGGTGGACAATCAATCCGTGTGACAGCAGACGTATGGTGAGTTTGATTCTAATCATTTAAACCTTGAAACTCTGGCGTATTCATAGATTCAACACATAATTATATGTATAATGTATACATTTTTTTAATCTTTATTGCATATCAAATATGAATTATTCTTTGGAAAAAATTGTTTATTGTATTTTTATGTAAAATTTGTTTTGACTAACAACTGAAATGACATTATTATGAAGTGAAGTTTTAGGTAAAATTATATTGTTAGGTAATTTATTTCTAGGTTAGCCATTTCAGGGTTCTAAATTGAATTTTCAATAAACAATTGAAACATTGTTTTAACGATTAATTATTAAAAATATACTCGAATATATTATATAAGGATTCATTAGGCGTTTTTTTATCAAAACAGTTAGTGATGCTACTTTTGTACAGGCTTTAATTAGGATGGGCCATCTGTTAGCTTCTTTTTGAAATGCGTGTTATTTCGCTGACGCGCTCGACATTGATAGATATATAGTGCCAAACCTCCGCTGTAAGGAGGATTGACACTACACTATTAAAAATTATCCGCTCAGAATTGCACTGAGCTCACTCCAAATATATCTTAATACGCTTCTGAATATTGTTTTCATAGTGCAGTTCAAATTTCTATGTGCTTTTTCTAGAACTATTCTTAGATAATAAAATAATATCGTATTTCAAACCATATTAAATTTACTAGGTTTGTTTATTGCGTTCAAAGGTCATTTTAAAATAATAGTTTATAAAATGATTGTTTTTTTTTGTGCAAGGTAGGATTAGGAGTAACAAATTGAAAACATACAAACAAGTTAGGATATTTTTAATAACTTTTAAATATATTTGGCCAATAACAAATTATTTGGTAAGTATAATATTTACAATAGTAATTCTTCGTTTGACGAAAATTAAGATTCGGAAACTCGTATTTGTGTTAGTTTCCTTGACGACTGCTTCATTTCAAACAACTTACTTGTTTTTGCGTTTCATAGATGAACAAAAAATAATACAAAAATGTGTGATGTAGGAAATGTAAGTTTTACATTTTTAATGATGCATTTTAGAAATGCCATATATTTTTTGTGTGTATAATCAATAACAAAAAATTATATATTCTTTTTGTCTTATGATCTCATATTTGTCGAAATATTAACAAAAAAATCTTACAAAATAGCTGCAAGGCATTTATGGCCTCAACACTAAAAACTATCATTGGTTACGTCTACACAAATAAAAAAAAACTGTAATATGATCCTTATTTAAACATATACATTAGCAACATTGTAAATATAGTCATAATTAAAACTTGTGATACCGATAATGATGAACCTGTTGACATTGATTGATTTTCAGGTGTTATTTTTTGAACATGCGTCAGCTGGGTTTCGTAATACGTATTGTTAGTTTCCTCTATTGGTTTTGCCTCTATTAATCTTCGAGTTGTCATTTGAGGTTTCATTGTGCTTGAAGTTATCATTGGTGTTTCCATTGGAGATATTGGTGCTTCCATTATATTACCATATAAGTAGCTTTTCGCCCCTACGAAACCTTCTAAAATCCTAAAGTTCGGTTCATCTATGGTCATGCCTCCATAAATAAATTTCTGAAGTTTATTTGTGACTATTAATAAATTGCCAGACATATCCAACGCTAACGAATCAGGCCATTGTATAAACTCCCTATCGCGCGCAATAACTTTTTGTCCTATTGTAAACGGGGTTTTCGAGTCCCATTTCCCGATGCTATTCGTCGACAAAAGCCCGTAATACAACACACCATTCTCATCCATGATCATACCATCAGTTTGAGATTCTTTTCGACCCAAATCTTTTACATAATTCCCAATACCAGCCCGTGCAGATTTCTCGTCTCGTAAATACACACTGTTGATTGCATATAAGCGATAACTGGATAATGGTGAATAGTAAACCATTCGATCTTGTACGATAGCATCGTGCTCGTCTCGACGAGTGATTCGAGGTCCTAGCGCGATTCCAGCGATGTTTATTTTTGCTGGAACTGAGGTCCCATTTACTGTGAATTCAACAGCGTCATCTTGCGCGCGCATTGTATTTGGGTCTCTAATGATCCAAGCTTTATCTAGTTTCATTGAGTAAACTATGATTGCGGGATCGATTGCGCTGTTGTCTGTTATATAAGCGTAAGTCCCATCGACGTCGTCTACGACAATATCGTAGAGGAAGCTTCCGTTGTTTGTCATTTCATTCGGGAACGCATAAGTTCGAACGGTCATGTTGGTTTTAGTGTTATAGATGATTAAACGTGGTTGACACTTATTTTGTGGTTGTTTTGTTAATGTTTGAGAACGTCCTCCATCCAAAATCCATAATAGACCTTGAGCATCAATCTCAACATTTTGAACGTTCTGCAACGCGGAACAATCACCTTCCAAATTCATCTCCCACGAAGGATACGGGGTCAATAAAGGCGCCGTATTATTTTCTTTCACATTTGCTGGAATTCGCGCCAATGTAGCCGGTACCCCGTCTTTCATCCGTGGTACTGTTAAATATAAGTAATCTTCGAAGTATTTAACACCGGATATATGAATGTTTTCCGGGAAATAACGTCCGTTTGAACTTGCGTCTTTTAACGCGTCCGCTGATGGCCATGTGAAGTTTATGTATTTCCACTCGTAAGTGACATGGAAACGTGTTTGGGCGTTCACACACAATACACACGACACTAATATTAAGATTGTTTTAAACATTTTGACTAGTTTTTAATCACTAAATTAGAACTTTGTGAAGATGTGCACACGAGAGTTTTGTGCAGGTAACTAAAGCGCGTACCTTGTAGCGTTCGGTTTTATATATAAATTGTAAGAGGGGCTAGAGGGGTACCATGGTATTATTTCGCGGCGTGTATTTGTTTACTAATGGTTGTAAACGGTGACTCAATATACGCGTGACGCTGTTAAGTTCTTCGACGATGATCGCACCTTCGAGGAATATTTTCGTGAAATCATTCTTTGTTTTTTCTTGCACTATTTCTTTACGGATTTTAGATCGCCGTACATGTTTATTCGTATAGACAATAATTTCAATATATGTTTGAGAAACTTCAATGCTTCATACATATACGAACTTGAATTCTTTGTTAGTATTATTATTATTTTTATAACTTATCTATATAAAATAGCATATACGCGTTTTAAGTCTTTAACTATATATTCGCTTCCATAGTATAATAAAAATAAACGAAAGTTAATAGAATTTAGTTCAATTTTAGCGGATATCCAGTTGATTTGATTTTAATTGCAGGCGTTAAAAATATATAGATATTATCATTTAAGATTAATCGTTGTCAATCATTGCGATTTATTTGATTCGAAGAGTTAGTTTTAAATTAAATACTATGCTTGATTTTAAAGATGTGAAATAATTGCGATAATTTTTTCGTAAACATCTCAATTAAATAGAAAATTATTTAATGCGTATAAGCACAAACGTTATCGCCATAAATAGTAAAATTATAAAACAAATAGGATTTGTTTAAAAGGTACAATCATATAAACAAGTTCGTGTTGTCAGATATTAACAATAATTTTTTATTTCTCTGTTTATTTACGTTAATCAAAATAATTTCGATTTCAAGGCAATAAAAACAGTTTATAGGTGTTTATGTATGAACAATTTTTATAATTTTATAGGTATATTGGTTATTATTTGTTTGACACATTCTGAATAAATTTGTTTTTTTATAATTCTAAATTTGGTGCACGCATTTTAATATGTGTCAGTGTACTTTTGCTGCATTTTATATATAATAAAAACAATACTTATAATGTATTTTATAGAATATTTTTGTATGTTATTGAGTATGGGACGCTTGTTTCTATTTTATGACAATCGACAAATGCACATTTTATAAGAGCGTGTTGCAATACGTGCTTTAGAATTAAAATTGACAATTATATTAAAAAGTATCCGATGACGTTAGTCACTTGTGATGTATAGAATCAATAAAATGAAATTTGTTATGGATTAGGTATACATAATTACAGTCACATCCATCTTACATTATCTTATAATATGTGTACAGAATTGCAAGAAATTGCTAATATAGTAGTTAAATAGTAAAAAAAAGTGCTTAAACTGCTACTTTTATAAGTATATCATTCAAATTACAGTAGTAATAAGGCATCGAAAATATAAATTTTAAATGGCGATGTAAAATTAATTTAAAATGCATGAATAATTTTTAAAAACATTTTATGACCAAATATCACAATAAATCACAAAAGCATAATGCATAAAAATGATCCAACTATAACATATTTCTTTTTGGAAATACGCGCAGACATTTCAAACCACATTCTTGACACTAGACACATTTCACCTTTCATTGCTAATTTTATACCGTTCTGTTATCAATGTGGACGTATCATTGACATTTTAAATAAACAGTTCAAAATCAGAAACGTTGTCAGGCGTACGTACATACATACATACAGGCGGCTCGGAATAGCTTGAGCCGCGACCTTGATATACACAGAATACTGTTGATTTGTTTCTGTATGTACCATTGAATTCTCAGAACTATACTTTTGTATTTCATTGCGTTCAAATCTCAGAGTTGAACTTCCACCTTCTATGTAACCTATAACATTATTATGACTAGTTATACTTTAGTTTAAAATAAAAACAAGGGTGTGGTGTATATAAGTGAACGCCAACGCCACTGAATTAACATCTTTCGCAAACCATTTGCGTGAAGAGCTGCTGAAAGTACGAATATAATTAAAACAATTGAACGCGAGGGCGAGGTCAATATTTAAGGTTACTCAATGATCTTTGTATGCATCTCGAATGAATAATAATAGATCCGGCATGATTTTTCCAATCACCACTTATAGCAAAAATTAAATACACACTCAAGTATCCCATGAATTGTTTACAACAATACATACATATCGCTTCGCTCTTGACAAGGTGAGGTGAGGTGACGTTGATGTGAAGACACATCAGATTTCTGGTTTGCCGTGACATTGTGACGGCCATACGCTAATAAAACTGTGACCAAGCAAATGTTTCTTGTTTATTTTTTTAATATAACATCGCCGTTCGAAAATAAAAACATAATTTCTATTTAGTAGCAATTAGGAGCTTTTCCTCTACCGTATGGTACTCAGTACCTTAGCAAATTATTTTAAATCACCATTAAACTTGATAGAGAAAGATAAATTTAAGAAAATCGAATGACAAACGTTTTTGCGAAAAATAAAACGTTACCCTTTTAATTTCCCTAAATGAATATCTTCACGATGAAATTCTTCAAGGAATTAAAGATAAAATTATCTAACAGTAAATGAATTAAAAGAGGATAGAAAATTTGTTTTATTTCAGTAAAGGTTTATTTTGTTTATAAATATGCCTATTACAGTTTAAATGTTAAAGGGTTTGGATTATTTATACATATATGTATGTGGAATAAATGAATTGAAAATGCTTAAAGACCTCAAATCTGAGGTTTTATCGCAATATATAAATAATACAAGGTTTTATATTTGGGATTTTCCTTGGTTAAATTCTTGGTAGAAAGATTATAAAATGAATCAACTTATTTTTAATATTACTTTTAATTGTTTCTACAATACTTATAAAAGATTCAAATGCCATTTATTGAGTTAGTCATAAGCACCCAATAAACGAACGAAGTAGAATGAACATTTTAAGAATGGGTTTTCGAAATGATTGTAACAATATATTTCTGAGTGCATTTATTACTTAAGATTACGCTATTTTCTTTCTTCCTTTCAATATATCTCGTAAATTACGTTAACCATCATTAATAACCATCGTTAATAGATGCAAAAGGTATATTTAAATTAATTAAGACTCGTAATTGATTAAAAAATACTTCTAGCATCTATTAATGATGATCAATAACAGCTTTTGTTTTCAAAAATAATGTTTGTTTCTGGAATACAACGTAATTTTAAAAAAAATACTGTTTAAATTTAAATATCTAAACTGTACTCTTTGTTTTGAAAAAATAATTATTTTGATGAACGTTGATCAATTTATATAAATTTAGAAACTAATATTGAAAATATGTTAAATTTTCAAAAAAAAAATCTCAATAATTTTATCGAATGTTTAATAAATAATTATATCAAATTTCAAATTCATAAACACATATGATTTAATCTTTTAAACAAATTATAGTTTTAGAACATTGCGACGAAAAATGGTCAGTGTATTTATTTGAATTATATAATCAATTTTTTCGTCGTGTTTGCAATATTGAGTAATATTTGTTACATACTTTGCCGCAGACTTCCGTAACTCATAAATAGCTGCTTGTCAATCGTTGAATCTCTGTTATCTGTAATTAATTTCACATTTGAACCAAAACTATGAATCTAGCGAGAAATTTAGAAACAAAATCACTGATTTATAAACCAAAAACCACAAAAGTAATTATTATTTAAGACTTACGAGTTTCAAATAACATTTTTTTTGTTACGGAAGAGGAATAAACGATATGGTCCAATGAGTTTTCTTTGTGTGAAGATTTTGATTTGTTATAATTTTACAAGAATATATAAAATGCAATATTTA
Organism: Nebria ingens riversi; assembly: GCA_018344505.1. Lineage (NCBI taxonomy): Eukaryota > Metazoa > Arthropoda > Insecta > Coleoptera > Carabidae > Nebria > Nebria ingens. The sequence continues at coordinate 25,130 of JADQWA010001244.1, forward strand.
ATTATCGATCGTTTAGTTTAAATTAGACGTTAGAAAATTACGATGTGGAAAAATCTAATGAGTTATTGAAATTAAGCAAACTTATAAAATATTAAATTCTGATTTATTTTTTATTACAAATTTGTTTTATAACTACAGATAGTGGTCAGTCCTGTATAGTGGAAAATAAAATGCTGTTTTGTGGTCTGGGCCAGGAACATTTGTCCTCTAAACATTTATAGATGATGCGTCATTTTGATATTGGATTGTTATAAACGATTATATATGTGAATACACTGCACGTATTTATGTTAAGGTAGTTTAAAAAAAACCTAGGTTATAAAATAATTGTTTTCCAATTACAGAAATGTAAACTAGTTAACTTGACCGCGAAATTTATGTTTATGATTCATTTATTTAAAACCAAATTCATTAGCTAGTAGGGCGATGGCCACTTCAAATAGTTGCATAAATAAAAACACAAAGAGTATAAAGAGTTGATGAAAGATACATTAAAAAAGATATTTATTCTAATGATTTTACTTATTTCGCTGAAAAACATTTTATTTGAAAAGAAAAATATTTTAAATTGACCCTTAGACATCATTAAAATCTTATTTACGTAAATATAATGAAATTGCGCGGTTGTGTGGCGAAAACACATATAAATTGCAATTATTGGAAAACAAATTGATTGTTTGTGTGCAAAATAGAAATTAAATTCATTGAAATCACAACAAATATGTAATGTAATAGTTTGTTTATTATTTAATCGAAATATTGTATTATGTTGTTTGTAAGTGTTGGAATCAAACACCATTTTAAGTTCAACGTTTGTGAGTCACTACTAAATAGTAAACAATACAAAAATTAAAAGTTTTATTAGGACAAATTTACAATACAATACCTAATAAAATATTTTTATAATAAGGTCAACATTTTTAGTAAAAGTAATTATTTAGAATTTGGACATTTGTAAAAATATTAACATTTATAAAAAATGTATAAATTAGCATATGCATAATTACGTCACTAAAATATGATTATACAATGAAACTAAAATTGTATTTAGGCGTAAATTATTTATTAGAAAAACTATACCTACACAGGAATTATTAATTTGACAATGGCGAGTGAATTTATAATTAATTTCATTCTATATTTGTTTTATCAACATATTCAGTAATTATCTTTAAATAAACTATGAGAAAATTAATCGTATATTTTAATTTATAATACACCTACTTAATGAATGCGATTTTTGATCAAATCACCTGTAATTTTAATAGATTTAACAATATTATATATTTTATATTCGATTTAAATTAAAATATACTTGAAATAAAATAAAAACATCTGTTAGGTGTGTGTACAAATAAATACAATAATTATATTCATAACGTTAACAAGTTTGACCTCACTTCAAAATTATCACATAGATAATCGATTAGTAGCAAACTTCATATTTGTTAATAAATTATTATATTTTAGACATACAGCTTATTTTATATATTTAAAAATATATTAGTTAAATAAATTTGAATTTTTTTTGCGAAACTAAAATAAAATTTTATTTGACTATAAATAAATATGATTAAATTGATGACGAAAAAAGAACGTTTATATGTACAAAAACTAAAAATGAATATTGATAACATAAATAAAACTTCCTCTTAGGTATATATTTAATTATTTACTTTATTCTTGTACTAATTAGTTTTTAGCCCTATGTGTCATATATAAATCATTTTCTTGGTTGAACATATCATGCGATTCCCCCTAAAAAAAAAACATGTTTAAAAATAATATATAATGCATAATTATATTTTCTTGATTTTTTTTATAGTTTGTTATAACTGAAATACTTATTACGTATAGAGTGAGCCATCTGTTAGTTTCTTTTTGAAATTGCTGCACCGTTCAATATGTTTCAATGATTGTTGCGTTATAGAAGAGAGTACCGCGGAGGTTTGATACTATTATACATATCTATCAATGTCAAGCGCGTCAGTGTTGGAAATTGTCGAAATAAGACGCACTTCAAAACGAAACCAACAGATGGCCCATCCTATTTAAGAAAATGCAAGACACTGCAGATGTTTCATTTAAAAGTACAAACTCGATATTGTTTTTACTAACCTTCTTTATTTTACTAACTTGTAACGTTTTTCGCCTTAGATAAATGAAAACGATTGTCACAAAAATAATTAATAGACCAAAAATTACTAAATTTATCATCCAAATTATCCATGTATCACATGTGGTAGGTTTCGTTTGAATAAGCGAAATATAAAATTCGTTTTCTTGTATGTCCATTAGATGGGTGACACGACAGGTATATGTACCATTGTCATTTTTATCACTACCATAAATTGTTAAATTTGTTGAAACAATTGTGTCGTTTAAAGGAAGATTTGTTATTCTATATTTTTGATTTTCTTGTTTGATAATTACACCATTATATAACCAATTAATTTGCGCCCCAGTTTCATTACAAATTTCGCAATTTAATGTGATATAACCATCATTCATGTGAACTTCTTTTGATAGTATATCAATGGCAATATTATTTGTTTTCAAAATGTTGAACGCAATTGATTTTAATTGACGAGGTTTTGTACAAAATGCGTCGTATTTAGTTGTTTTTTGGGATAAACGAATAAGATTCTTAAGTTTGCAGTTACAATTCCATGGATTATCATGTAACTGTAATAATAAACTCGTTGAGCTGTTGAAGATAGTTGCGTCGAGATATTCCAATTGGTTTATCGCAAGTGATACATACGTAAAATTAATTGTTTTTGGAAAAGCCAGATTCGATATATGCTTAATGTAATTATTGCTTAATGTAATCACATTTAAATTAATCAAACTTCTAAATATTCCATCTTCTATTGTAGATAGTTTGTTGCCTTGCAAATATAATATAGCTAATTTAGTATTTGTATCAAAAGTACCTTTTTCCAGATTGGAAATGTTATTATTGTATAAATCAAGAAATTGTAAATTTATCAATTTTGCAAATGTGCTATTTTCTATAGTGGTTATTTGATTTCCCGCAAATGTTAATATTTCAATTTCAATATTGTTATCAAAAGTGTCTTTTGTCAGATAGGTTATTTTATTATTCCTTAAATAAAGTGTCTTCAATATTGTATTATTGACAAATAAATGATTATCAATTCGTTCGATTTTGTTATCATTCATATATAATTCTTGTAGATTCACTAGATGTCCAAACAGTCGTGGATTTAATTCTGCAATTTTGTTATTACTAATATTCAACGTTTTCAAAGCAGTTAAATTCGAAAACAGTTCATTAGGAAGATTTTCGATTATATTATCTTGAAGATATAACACTTCAATTCTCCATAGATATTGAAAGGCAGTATTTTCCAAACTGTTAATTTCACTGCTATTCAATTTAATATTCAATATTCTCGTATCGTTGCGAATACTTGAGTGTATCTTTTCAATTGTATAAACTGTGTTTACTTTTTTTTGTTCAAAACAATGGGTATCACAATCTTTCGAATGCACTTGCACTATATTTATTAATATTAAAATTATTGTAACTATGTTTACACTAGATATTTCATTCATTTTTATGTAAATTAGCACACAACAATAACCAGTAGTTTCTATTAGTAATAGCGTACGTTGTGAAATGGTTAAATGTCTAATTCGATATTTTTCCAGTGGTGTGGTGAATTACTGATAATAATACTTTTATCAATTTGCACGACTACTAATACATGTTGAACATCCGTTGGAAAACATTCGGCTAAACATACATATATAACAAATTTAGAAGGTTTTCTTGCAAACCATATACAAATCACACAAAAAGACATGGTTCCCAAAATAGTCAGATTCGATTCAGGGATGGTCAAAAGATGTATTTCCGTTAAAATCTCGAGATAGATTTTTTCATTTACAAACCTTTGAATCTAATAGTGCTTATCTTAATTTACTAATTAAATAAAAAATCAATGTTGAATGTAAATATTTATTATTTCTGTTGCAATGAATCTAATAATCAATAATAATTTACAATTAGTTTGATTTAAAAATGAAAGAAGAAATTAAACATAGCTATTTTACGATTATACACTTATAAAGATTATTGTTATTTGATATAATTGTATTAAAATAGTACGCCATTTCTATGCATTACCTCATACAGATATGTTAAGTTAGTTACAAGTTAAACTTAATACATTTGTTTAAAGTTAAAGCCGTAGTTTATTTTGTAATAAAAAAAAAAACAATTTTCATATTTAAATTATTGTAATTGCTTGTGTTACAACAATATGATTAAAACAATATAATAAATATCGTATTCTTGATAGGTTATATTGCACAATATATTTTGTTAATATACTTAAATGTTACTATGGTTGCTTGATAATATTCATCGTGCAATTCTTAGCATCTTACAGATTCCACCTTACAGCCTTCGTGACATTAGTTTAGTATAAAATTCGAATTGTGTATTTAGTTAGATGGCGAACTAGTTAACGTATCTAATTCAATTGCGTTTTCTGAGTTGTTCTGAAAAAAAAATTATTATTAAATAAAATTAGACTTGTGGGTTGTACAATATTAGTTTTCTTATCACTCTCGTGCAACATAAACATTTAATCAAGCACACACACACACACACACATATATATATATATATATATATATATATATATATATATATATATATATATATATATATATATATACATGTATATATATATATATATATATATATATATATATATATATATATATATATATATATATATACATGTATATATATATATATATATATATATATATATATATATATATATATATATATATATATATTTCGTTAGTAAATTTGTCTATTTTTAATAAATTTCATTATTTAAACAGTTCAGTATTAATGCGTATCTCAAAAAAAAAGTTTAGTAGTTTAACTATTAAAATATTAAATGTATCATACTACTTCAGACGTGTGACGAGTTTTTGATTTATCCCGCTTCGAATACGCTATAGATGCGACTATTCCAATCACTAATATTACGCAGGTAATTGAAACTATAAAACAACAACCAAACAGGGTACATTTGTTCTGATCTTTCAACAATATATCAAATTCATATTCTTGTACGTTCATTTCATTAGCATTAGTAGCACGGCAAACATATGTGCCAGTGTGACTTTTATCAGCGCACGAAAATGTCAAATTTGTTGAAACAAACCCGTTATCTAAAGTTTGATATGTTATTTTGTATTTTTGATCATCTTGATTTATAATACCACCATTATATAACCATTTTATATTTGCGTCAATTTCTGTACACATTTGACAGTTTAATGTAATATCTTCATCAATTCTGTGTAATTTCTTTGATGATAGTTTATTACAGCATGTAAGATTACTTTTTAGATTTGTGCCAATAAACAATGTTGTTTGTAATTTATGCAGTTTTTCACAATATAAATCGTTGCCTTGTTTTCCTGTTCTTTGGCTTAATAAAAGAAGATCAAAAAGTTCAATAAATGTATTTTGATTTTCAATCATTTGTGACGAATTACTTTCACAATTCTGGCATTCTGTTTCATACACGTGCACCATATTAATTGTTGTTAAAACAATGGTTAATACAAGTGTTACTACGTTACTCATTTTTATTTAATTGTACGTTAACTATATCTCAAGAATAGATTACGAAATAAATGTCAGTTTTGTTATTATGTCTAACAAAATATTTAATTCACACTATATTTTACTTTTTTTCCCTACAAACTACAAATTATTACTGCGTAATATTTTATTCAATCTTCTATTTATATTATACGCCGATCGAAAAATCATTTTGATTATCCGTCATGTAATATTTGATTTATTTATCTTATCTTGAACTTATCAAAAAAGAAGCAACTGCTTATAATAACAATTTTTTTTATAAATAGAAATTAAACTAAGACTAACACTAAAAGCATCTGGCATAGGGAAAGTCAAAAGGTGTATTTCCGTTTAAATCTCGAAATTAAATTTTTTTCATGATTATAATATTTACTTATTATTTCGTATAAGAAAGAGACATTTTATGTCCGAGCATCCAGATTACGAAAACAAAAGTAGATAATTCTCTTTTTCTTATTTCAATTAAAAACGATTTGTTTAATTCGAATAATTGGTCCAGTAGGATGAGGTTGATTAACGAATACAATGAGAATATCCGGAACTCGCTTTATATATTATTCTTCATAGTTTAATCTTTTTTATGTCACTTGAACAAATTCCACGGAAAAAATAATACCTAAGTGGGAGGTTTATCATTAAAAATTATTTTCCATAGTTAAAATATCATGAAAAATCGATATTAGGCATTAATTTTCCAAAAGTAGTGTTGGGGGGTGGGGGGGTTCTGAGTTTTAAATCTGTATACATTTTGTGTACTTTTGGCTCTTCTATTAGCAGTGGTTTTATTGCGATGTTTAGATGTTTTTTACTGTTTAAATCAGTAATTGTATAATAATGTTAATAATAATGGAACGAGGTAGGCCGTGAGCAGCCATCTTCTATAGTTCGAAGTGACGCGTATCTACGGTTGACAGCAGAAATGTTCTTAAAACTAAACTTATGAAAAAAGGGTTTAATATCGCTGTTCTTATATTGTTTTTAGTGTTAAAAGTTAGCTAATATAATGATAATTGATATTCAGTAGTGTATAGCGCGATCAGATAGAATAAATTAGATTTTTGCGAAAATATATCATTTCTAACCTATTACGTTGAATATACCTAAAGGGCGTGACGCGAGCATGACTATCTTTCGCTTATTAAATTCGTTTATTAATTTAGTGTTTTTATTAATTTTCCTTAACTTTGAGTTCAGAATTTAATAAATAAATATTAAAAACGGTCGCGTGGAGGTGTTTTAGGCATTGTTTAATTACTAGACTTGATTACTAATGTATTTGCCAATGTTTTAGGAGCGACCAATCCACAACAAACAAAGGGCTTTAAGAATAGAAAAAGTAAGTGATTCTTTTATCATCCCGCATGTGCTATCTTTATATTTCCCAGTTTCTTTCTTTCTTTCTTTATTTATTTATTATTGTTTATGTGTATAAATATATATGTATGTACCAACCGATTCGTAAATAAATGATTAATTTATTTGAATATTTCCGCGAGTGTTTATCAATTAGTGAAATGACTACGTAAAATATCAGCCATTCCCTATAAAGTATTATTGAAAGTATCTTAAAAATAAATTAACATTTTCGTTTAAAACTCTGTGATAGTGAAAGTGAGTGTTTAAATAATTATAGTAAATTCATGAATAAAAATTGTGCTTCTGAGTGATTAAAAATAAATGATATCGCGAAATAAAATCCAGTGCAATCATCAATGAATCAATCGCTAACAGAAGCAACTAGAACTTCAGCTGTGGTTAGGAGAGGAACAAGAATTGGATTTGGATTTGGTGAGTACCATTTATTGTACTTCTAATATACTTCGTGCGTTATCAGGCAGTGATTTTTTACTATAGGATGCAAAATGTAAAGATAATCCACTGTCTTCGGGTGTACCTAGATTGTAATGCTTCTTCTTCTATCTTCTTTTAACAATTTATGAATACGCGCGTATTCAGAAATGGTTAAATAACTGGGAAATATAAATTAATTCACTCATATTGATCAATAACTTTTTTAATTAAATGACATTAATTAAAATTATCTAAAATAATATAAAATAGCACATGCCCAAAAACAATTTTCAACTTTAGAGAGTAACTTGTTCCAAACCACCCCTGATAATTGCAGAACCTGATGAAGTGGTAGTTGAAGCAATTCAACCTTACCATGGTTCATTTAATTTCTTTACACAAATGTCTGCATATGTCTGAAACACGCGCTTTGGTTTCAAATGTATGCGGTAGCACCTGCCCTTACGGTTAGAGCAAGTATTTTCTTTAGTTCCTTCTCGTTTCGTTCCGTTTGTAAATACACTGTCTTCCTTGACATCGTTGGAGCAACCACCGTTGGACTTCTAGACGACAACAGCAACATGAAGACCTTTTGTATCGATATCGCGTACTGTCCACACACACATAGAGGCAGTTCTGCTCCGGGAGCAGATCGTTGTTGTTGATCGCGTGTTATAGATTCACGGGTGTTTGTATGCATTCATTCTGGTTGGGTTGGTTTCATTCGGGTCACAGGTGTTTTGGGGTGGGCGGTTCGCGACAATTCAAGGCATATACCTAACGCTGATATCATTAGGTGTGACTTCATCAATATGTTAGCCGATTGTTGTACTTTTGACTGCGTCACTACACGTCGATCAGCATCTGATACGAGTGCTGGAGGTACTAAGTATATGCTCTCATCTTGGGGGTCTGTTGTTCACTGGCATGCCGCCTATCGTAGCTTCCTTCTGTGTCCTGCTTCGCGTGAGTAACGTGTTCGTATAGCGTAAATCTGCTGGCGGTTGTGGATGTGCCTTAAGGTTGGATATACCGATAGGATGGTCATTGCCAGTGACACGGATGGCCTGGGGTGCGGTGTAGAAAGGTACATTAGCTCGTGTATGTGCAGGGTCCTAAGTACACGGTCGGTTAAATGAGATGGGTGGCACTTGTTAATATTGGCGCGTTGCAAACAACCGACTGACGAATTGTCCAAGAAAGCCTATCTGTACATTGTACGGTGTACAGTGGGTGCCTGGTGTCTCTGGAATGGTACGAGTCTCTCTACTGTACGACCAGGGTGCAGTAGTGCTAGCACAAGTGCCGAACTGGGTTCACTGGGAACCGGATTGATTTGTTGGTTGGTTTGACCATCTCGTTTGGTCATAATAAAATCTCGAAACACTGGGCCTGCCGCAGGAGCGAGGTGGGCCCCCAATAACTAACTGTACTTTCACACTTTCAGATTGAACGTTTTTCGGACGTCCCAGTCCTGGTTAACTGGGTGTCCACCTTTTAAAGTATTCGCAGTGTGTGAGCAGACTTGCACACTGCACCCTATCTATGGCAGTTCGCCTTCTAATCCAAATTTCTTTCAGATATGTTCTTATAGGTGTAACATTGTGTCGTACCCAATGTTACCCAAATACATCATGCATGCACTGCACATACTTGTGTGTGCCCCGTGCTCAGAAGCACCAATTAGAATAAGTATCTCAAATAATTGGTAGGGGGTGGGAATATTTCAGTTAGGTAGGGGGTAGGCATATTTCAGTTAGGTAGGGCCCCGCCGGGGTACGTTTCAAAATGATCTCTTATAGTTAATTAAATATATTAGTCTGTATCTCAATATAGAATCTTTCATAAATCGTAGGTATATGTTTTATTCCAAGTCTAGTTATGGAGTTGATTTTTGAACGTAACCCTCTTGGAGTTTACCTTGATGTGGTGGCGGGGCTTAAGCTTCTCTCGCTAATGTTTAAATATTACTTTATTTCGAAAGTATTTTTTTGTTATGATTAGTGCGAGATGCAACAAAAAACTCCAAACGTGGTTAGATTTAAGAAACATCACTACTTTTGCACGGAAATTTAAAAACATGTCATTATTTACTTTAATGACAAACTGGTACATTATTTATAAGTTGCAGTTAATTTCATGTCATCAAATAGACAACAGCGCAATCTATAAATGTTTTAATACTAGCAATGATTATTAATTTATTTGCTAATGCTATAAAACGCCGAAAAAGCGTTTCAAAAGTTAGTAAAATATATAAAATATTATACTTACATATATAAATATTTTCTCAAGTTTTAAGTTAATTTGAAAACTAAAACACATCCGGCCATAATAATTTCTAGAATGGTTATATTTTCTTGAATGTTTAAAATTGTTTATTTTTATCTCAACAAAATATAACTAATACATATAAGAAAGTCCAGTGCAATACACTGCAGATGTTTTTAATTGATATACATAAAAGTATTTTTATTTATATGATACCCACACTTTTGTCTCCACAAATTTATCAAAATGTGACAAAAAAAAACTTGTATTTCTATAAAAAGAATTTTTATTATTATATAGGTACAATGTATTTATAATTGAATATATTATTATAAACTTTTTTTTAAATACGCCCCTGTTACCACTTGTTACTCATTCGCTAATCAGTAGCGGCACTATTTTTTTCGATCTAATTTATCCTTAAATACCTAACCAAATTAATATTTAAATAAATATCTCAATGAGCATAGAATTTTATTAATATTTAGGAAAATTATTTTTATTTAAGACAAACGGTCATTTTTGAAATTACAAATAGTATTGAATAGATGCAATAATAATGCATTTCTTTCCATATTTTTTAACAGTGTAAGTCTAAACATATATGAAGACCATATCTATAAGGTAGTCTAGTGTAGTGTGAACGCCTTAACTTTGTAGCCCGTGTTTTATTACATTTCACTCTGGTTGCGTGATAGTGTAATTCGGCCCTGAAACACATGACATGAAATAAAAATAAAAGACCCCGGCAAACCCGAACCGATGCCCCGCCGTTGGCCTCACGTTCACCGGCATAGTAAAATAACTCGGGCGCTGAATGGGTCGCAGTTTTGTTTTCATATTGCAGTCCATGTGCGTCAATCGTTGGGATAGCAAGCCACGGCGAACTTTATCAGATCTCTGTGGTAGGCGTATTATCAGTGAGTGACTTTACGCGTAAACTGTAGTGTTTTGAAAAGAATTTAATTGTGGACGGGACGACAGTTTTAGTTTGTTTTCTGCTTATGTCGGGAAAATTAACAATAAACATTGAAACATAATAACAAACTGGTCTTTAAGTGAATTGTAAAGTGCTGATATCAATTGTTTTGTTTAAATATTTTGTAAACAATTACGAATTACTGCGCCAGGAGAAAAACAATTTTAAATTAAAGAATCGTACAAACATACCTAAAGTATTTTTGATTACTTTTTGTTTATTTTGGCTCTAATAAAAGTTTTACAAATGCCAAAAAGTAAATGTGTTTTAAGTTGTTTTCAAATCACTAATTTGACTCTAAATATTGTGAAAACTTAAAATACAAATAAGTAATTATTTTAAAACTATCTGAAGTATATTCGCATTATTTATTTTGAAACAGAATACTTTGTTTTCAAATATGCGACAGATATTTGCATAATATTTGTGAAATACTCAAGACGTGTGTGACATGTTTTGCAAATCGCTAGAGGCTTATAGTGAAATTTAGACAGATTTCCATTTTATAACTAATCTTAAAATAACAAATCAACGATATTTATAACTACAACTAAATAAATAAGTCTAAACCAGAATAAAGCATTCCTAAATATAGTAAAGTGTGGTGTTTTAGTGAGTGATCTACATTTTGTCGTGTGGGTCTAAAAATATGTTCGCGAAAAAAATTAATAGTTGTGTCGAATGGTTGAAACAGTGAAAAGTGTGCTTCAATATAGTGAACAAATTTAACCCTTTCGATTGGGTCTGAAGTTCGAAAGTAGTTGCATTACCTAACCGACTGTCGAATGGGTGAAGTATTTGAAAGTTAGTGCGTGTAGTTACATTTTTGCGATGCCTGAAGAGACTGCGAACGAGGGTAGCACTTCGGGCCCGTGGGATAGGCTATTGGGGGACAATGGTGCACCTGTTACGGTCGTTGCACCTAGCACCGAAGCCCCCAGTGTCGAAAAACAAGGTCGTGCAGACACTGGCTTCCTCAGCTCTTTCCAGCGCAGTTTTAAGTTGTCTGTGGGCGGCAAAGATCCCCAACATGTGTTCTCCAGGTATCGAAGGTGTTTTAAATGTTTTATTTTTTGTTGTGGGTATTTTTATTCAAATAGTTCCATACTTTGAATAGCTAATAAATATAAGATTTTCGTTTTTCTGGTTTTTCTATATGCTATAAAAGTCATTTAACCTTAAACATTTATTTATAGGTATGTGTATTTTTATATAGGTATATAATAGTAGCATTTCAATAACAAAATTACTTTTGTTTTTGTTTTGATTAAAATTAAAAAACGTTCTCGTAAAAACGAATAAAAACTATATTGCTCATTTGGATAATTCGTATTAAATATTGTTTTATTGATTTTTTATCTTTATTATAAAAATACATTTTTAACATTTAAAATTACGTATTCGTATTATAAAATGAAAATAATAAGAAATATGTTAGTTTAAATGCCGCCACCAGGTTTTATCAGTTTTCAATCAGTTCACCAAATATATTAAAAAATAATATTACATTTTTATGATAACATTTATGAAATAAAATAGATATAACGTAATAATACATTTTATCTAAATAAAATTATGAAAGGGTGCCACAAATTAACAAACAAAAAACGAATAGCGAATAAAAAAAAAATATTAATTGCGACGTTAAAACTCAAAATCACTTTGAAATTGAAAATACAGCAAATTTATTTGTCATAGTTTACTCACCTTAAAAAAAGATGATTCCATACAAAGCACAAACAATAATATGAAAAATGATACTCTTATTTTCTAAATCATCAAAAACGTTAAATTGTGCTTTCAACAAAAAATAATATACGCATCTAATCGCGTTGACATTAGGCTAATTACCATTTTTATTTTTTTTTATTAATTAACATCGCAATTACAAACTACCAATTTGAAAATTATTTATATCAAATATAATTAATTATATTAACAATTTATTAATTTTCTAATACTAATCTCTTTTTAATTGTAAATTTTACTTGAAACAAAAAAAAAACTATTACAATAAACTGCAAATTTACAGTTGTAAAATGCTGTAATTGTTAGATTATGTAAAAAGTGCAATTTAAATTATTTACCAAAGCGTGACGGTTATTTTAATTAAATACAATTATTTAGTTACACATCAGATATGATGAATGAGTTCACGTATTTTCGGAAATTATTATAATGTCTTCCGTGTACTTTATATCTTATCTTTGCTCATATATAGTATTTAATTTATATTATAATTTTTTTTCTCATTTTTCAATACATTCATGTATTATTTATTTTGAAAAAACTTAACATGAGTGAACAGCTGATCGGAATAATAACTACTTTTAGTTACGCATTTATTACTTTTAAATACCACAATAACACTCAATAACAAAATGTATTCTCGAATCCTTGAATTCGAAATAAAAATGTGTAAAAATAGATAAATTGTGTAATGAAGTAATGCTTATTTATTTATTTTATTCTCCGTTTTCATTATACTAAATTACAATTACGGCCTGATAATCAAAGATCCCCTATTGTGCCAATAATTTTTGCCCGATTGCTTGTTCAGTGCTTTTCAAACTGTTTTATAGCGTCCACCTCATCTTGACACATTCTCTCAATGCCATAGCATACTTTGACAAATATTGGACACATTTGTACTTACAAATGTATTGTTTTTGATATTTGAAAATAATCAATTCGATTCCTTGAAACGTGTAAAATTCGCACGGCTTTTGTCTAAATGGAATATAAATTAATTTCTTTTTATATTTAATTTACTATAAGACTTTTATTAACTATTGTTCAAATCTGAATGACGGTTGTCTTAGATAATCAGAATTAATTGAAATACAGTCACAAGTCAGTTTTAACGTGATTCTGATTACTGTATGTTTAAAAATTGTGCACTAAAATGGTGAAACATCGTAAAAATAGTTGTAGTTGCCACCAACTTTTCGAGGTATCCAACGAAGCATTATTATCTATAGAATTGTAAGTACATTTCATGATGTAATTTTCGTATAATTGTTAAAAGCTTTGATATTATAAGGTTAATTTTAGACTAGCTTAAAATGCTAGCCCTTGATTTTATTTTATATATACATAATTTGGTGATTACTAAATATAAATTTCTACACCTACGTAAATATTATTATATTATTAGACGATTGCAATACTTATTACTTCGTGTAAGAAAGTAAAAAGGCGAAACTTCATTCATCGTAACTTTCATTTTTTAAAACAAAAGTTATTATTGTTATTTTTATTTATTGTTAAAGAAAGGACGTTTAGAAACACAATTAATTTTTTTAAATTATTAATGAATAAACAAGATACTAGCAATTTTATATTATTTGATTTTCTAAAAAAAAAAATATTCTTAAACGTAATTCTATATTGTAAACGAAAGATTAGTCACGTCGCATACTTTTATTGATCCAGATTCCAGACTGGCTTTGAAAAACCAGACCTAATGTCGAAATATTAAAATCTAAATTTTAACATTTTCTAACCAAACTCTATTTGGTGTAATACATTTTTACTTTCTTTTTTCGAAGTAATAAGTAAGTATTGTAATCACGGAAAAACAAATTCTCGAAATTTTAACGGAAATACACCTTTTGACCTTCCCTGACTCAAGTCTGACTATTTTTGGAATGACGTCTGTATGTGTGTGTGTGTGGCTGTGTGTGTGTGTGTCTGTCTGTGTGTATGTTGTATGCGCTCTACAGCCTACACCGTTGAAGATAGAATTATGAAACTTTAAACTTAAGATTTGTATATACCTGGGAAGAAAACCTCCTATTTTTGAAAAGCATATTCAAACCGGAAGTGCATGATTACTTGAGACACTTTTGCATATCTCCGAAACGGCTGCACTTACAGTAAAAATAGTTAGAATAAAATTGAAAGATATTAATGATTTGAACAACTTTTGTTTGAAACATTTCTTCAAAAAGTACCAGTTACAAGATCATATCTTATTAATATTGTCATAGTTACGTAGGTATGGGAAATTATATATAATAAATCGCATCTACTATGCATGTCAATTGTTTTAGATATTCAAATATTTTGACATTTAACATTTATTGTCAGTGTCACAAATAAGTTTAGTGACAAAGCGTTACAAAGGTTAGTAATTAATTAAAATATTATATATAAATATTTTCTCTGGTTTAAAGTTAATTTGAAAACTAAAAAAATGTCCGGCCATAATAATTTTTAATAATATGTTATGAATAATGATATTTTCTTTATACTACTATAAAATCCAACATTTAAAATCTAAAATACATATGTTTTCTTTGGAAATCTGACAATAAACTAACTTTACAATTTTATTGGACAATGAATGAAAATATTTTCTTGAAATTTAAACATTTTATTTTTTAATTTATATACTATCAAATCTAAATATACTGACTACGTAAAAAGAGTTTAGGGCCAACACATGGCCGATGTTTTTCTATATAATGCACCCTTAAATATTAAAAATGTTTTATATCTTTTTAAATATTTTATTTAAAATGAGTCATTTTCGTATTTATATAAGATATACAAGTGTACACTCCTTCTCCCAGGGATTCTAAATATGTCACCGATTGGAAACCGATATTTACTGCGGTAACCCAAAAATAGATATGCCAGGTTCAAAATTATAGCAACACTTGTTTTATTGTTACATATGTTCTTGGAAAATTCAAGGCCAAACACAAATGAATTGCATTTCCTGTTTTATACTAACAATTTTTTAACAAACATTAAACACTACCCCCATATTCTATATATGACAATTATCATTACTATTTACTGAAATTTACTTCAGAATACGTACATACATATGTAGGTCTACAAAACAACATTCGGCGTTGAATTAAAAAAAGCGAATTAACAGCTAGAACAATGATATTGTATGACGCGAATTGTGACACCATGGGACAGGATATGAAATCACGTTTCTCTGTGAATATTCATGCAATTTTTTATATAAAGTACGAAATAGCCTATTTTCAATACTTAGGTACAATGGATACCATTTCGCCATATATTTAAATATATTTACTGTACAGAAGTGCTTTACGTTTATATTTATTAATTTTATCTTTTGCTGTATTTACTCCATAAATATTTATAGATACAGCGAACAAAAACATTCATATTCATGGTCAAAATATGATAAAATAATTTTCAGTGAAACTACTTATAATCATATGTGTTAAATTTAGTACCTATTACTTTAAACAACAACATATATTATTTGCTTTTTTAACATTCATTTTATTGCATTATAAACTTAGTAAGTGTAATAGCTTCTTATGTAAAATCATTTTTAAACATTATGTAATTTCACTTACGAATATTACTTAAATTTAAATTTAATTTGGCGATTAAAATAATTACGTTTGACTATTAATATAATTACACACATTGTTAGATTTTTACTTTCTTATATATTAGGAAATAAGTAAATTTACTCCAATATTTTACAGTGTATGCTAATTGAGCCCTCTTGTATATGTAGAACATATTATTATATTTGTTAAACAAAACATCACTTTGCTGATTAAAAACTGCGACTTTGACAATGTCAACAAATACGAACCTCCCTAAAAGCAAAAACCAATAAATCCAAAATGTTTTTTTTTTCTGGAACTGTTGCACTAAGAGGTTTCTCATGTTAACAAAACTGCTAAATGAGGGATTAAAAATGATTTGTGAAGGCAAATACAATAGAATTGGTAATCATACTGATTAGTAACGCAACTTAAAGTTGAAAAATATGTCGTTTTGTTTCCTATATTTACTGTCTGGCAAATCATAATAGAACCCTTATCAGTTATTGATAACGCTGCTTGTATTATTTTACCTAACAATTGACATAGAAATTTATTATTTTTTGCTAGTTAACCTTGTCAAATTTGAGAAAATTATCACGTCCATTTTAAAAAGCATAACTTGTTTTAATTTATGTTAAATATCAATTTAGAAAAATTGAAGAAATCAGAATATTTAAAAATTTGCAATTTAAATATATTTTACGATAAAATAATTTAAATTTCGATAATAATTGAGAAACTTTTAAAACAACAGTTGAAATATTTGATTGTGTATAATAATAATTTTTTTCCTAACTTGTGCCATATACAGAATATTGAATTAATATTAACAATAATACACAACTTCCGGTTCAGATATAAACGTTGGGTTCAGATCGCTTCAGGTGTTTCTGTTTGTTAGAATGCAACTTAAAATATGTTTAATCATTACTCATTTTTCAAAGAACTAATCATAGTACATTAAATATAATCACTTTAATTGCACAATCACACAAATAATGATTTGAACTAGTAAACTGTTTAATTAAATGTATTTTGGAAAATAATTATTTAAACACTACTTCAAAAGTTTAACAATTATTTTCGGCTTTCATAATTGGATGTCATAGTTTCTTATAATGAAGCCTTCACAAAAACAGTTTTTGGCATGAAATTTAAGTGTTTATCAAAGGAATAACCTTAAGAAATTTATTATTAGTCAATTAATTAGATCAGGTCTTTAGTGACGTCAATACAAAATGGCAGCTGGCCAGAAGAAAAAAATGTATTGTTCTGCTCGATTTATTTTAGTATTTGAACGGAAATAAAAGTGTTGACAGTGTAAAATAACCTTAAAATTACATTTTTCATTTTTATGCTAAAATATTATTTTAGTACACATTTACAAATTTTGTTACTTTCATTACTTAAATATGCAATTATTAGCGAAACATTTATAATATTTACATATTATAGCAAATATTAAACTAAATATCACATAAAGAACTAATTGTGTAATTAATCGAGCTTAGCCGAGTTTAGACGAATGTGTTCGTTTTGGTGTGTTCTTCACGCATGCGCCTCTGTAGTGCGCGTAAACTTATGACGTCAAATAAGTTTTTAATATAACATTTTGAAGATAACGAAAGGAATAACGTATAGTTAAAAATATATTTACTGTAGCTACTTATATTGTTATGTAGGGTGGCAAAATCATATATATTTTTGTTTATTTGGTAATAGTTTTTGTTTGGTGTAAATCAGACTTCTGTATCTTGCGTTTTGGGATCGGAATTAGATTTGGCTAAAACATCAGATGTGACAAGAAATTTCTGGATAGGTTTTGCATATGTTATCATGTTTCTCTTGAGTGAAGTTGTGTATTTCTATATTTACAAATAAGTTTATAAATAATATTTATACATATATATTAAAGTGATATGCATTGGTGCTATAAATATTTGTTGTAATCTAATCATATTAAAATTAGTGATTTTTGGACATGAATCCATATGTATACTGTAAATAACGGAAATATTTGATTTAAATATTATTTGTGGAAGATAACAAAATTTCAATAACTATTAAGTCATGTTTGTGAACGCAGTTACGTTTTAAAGTAATTTACAGTGAAATAATAAGTGCATTTTGAACTATTCTGTGAATTACTTATTTAAAAAAAAATCTGAATTAACAATTTCAGTAGTTCAATGTACTCTATTTTACCAAGAAAACATATTTATTAATTGACTTTTTTGCAATTTTAAATTACTGTATAATATGTATAAGGACAGATATACTGACACACATACACTCTTTCGAACAACTGTAAGTGATATCGTCCCTTCACTACATCTGTTCTCCATTAACTTTTTACATTACTTACACAAAAGAGAACGAAAACACTAAAAAAAAAAACTCTTTGGTATATTTTAAATTAATTACGTAACAGTAAGAACAAAAAATTAAAAACATTTCTTAGTATCACTTAAAAATGCATCGGGCGCACGGTTAGTTATTTATATCTTGTGTCCACCACAACAAACAAATTTATTTTTTATAAAACAAATTGTTACAAAAACGTATATTTTGCTATAAACATTAGGAAAGGTGGCATTATAATTTCTCAACAAATTTTAATTAAAAATTATAGAATGTAATATCAAATATGCATTTAGATAAAACATTTTTCACATATTTGCTCCATTGCAATGTCGTAGATCTTATCCTAGATATTGTACGACCATATAAATGACAATTCCCTACATAGAGCACATTGAACTTCTCGTTACACTAATTATAATTATACACCGATATAAAATTAAAGTACGACTATGATTACATATTTATTTGTATTAAAATCTAAAAATAAAGACACGTTCGCAATAAACATGCAATAGTGCAAGCAGGGGTGTGTAAAAATGGTGACATTCGTAGTTGGTAGTAGCGACGATGAATTACAAACGCCGAAACGAGAATTGCCATCACAACTGGAAAGTGTAACGTCCGATGGAAGCAGTCGGATACTGGATAGTTGGCGTGGTTTAAAACGATGCTTCTCGGAATTGTCTGCTAGGCTTATAAAGGCTACAACTTCCACGGAACAGGCTTGGTTAGATGAGTGGCACAGGTTTTTATTTTTAATTTTATCGTTTGTTTAGTTTAACTTGTGTAAATATATACCAGTTTCCTTTTTAAGTATTATTTTAAGTTTAACTTCCGTAAATATTACGTTAGATCACATTAAAAATTTGATAAACATCTGCTTTGGAACTTTGCTAGTATATTTTAATAAAAATTAATATTCCAACTTAATAAACGATATATTCACGCTAAACGCGTAGTTGGATTTTTCGTTTTACATTTAAAAATTGGGAAGCTTAATTAATAAATACAATGATATGCGCAAAATACATATATATATATATATATATAATATATATATATATATATATATATATATATATATATATATATATATATATATATATATATATATATATATATATATATATATATATATATATATATATATATATGTATATATATATATATATATATATATATATATGTGTATATATGTATATATATATATATATATAATATATATATTATATAATATATATATATATATATATATATATATATGTATATATATATATATATATATATATATATATATATATAGTATATATATATATATATATATATATATATATATATATATATATATATATATATATATATATATATATATATATATATATTGATAGATATATAGTGTCAAACCTCCTTATAGAGGAAATGGAGCCTTAATTTAATTAAAAATTTGGTTCAGTATAAAAATAAATAAAACGCTGAATTTTTAAAATAATATTTAAAATTTGAGGTTTAGAAATCAAATATTAGAGCCACGTTTGTACCGATTTCTTTTTATTTATTATGATTTATCAGATATGTACTTCAAATGCTGTTATCTAAAAATACAAAACATGAGTTCACCCTCACTTCCGGTTGACCGATTTCCGTCAAATTTAAATCATCAACTCTGTTTACGCACCTCAATTTTGCAACTTGAAAACGTATTAAATAACACGCATAACCGAAACATATTTATAACTCTCAAAACAGACTACAATACAATAAATTTATGACAAAGGAATCCTGATATCGTTATAAGTTCAACTTTTTCCTAAAAAAACAATTTTCAATGTTTTATTTCAAAATAAACAAAATTATATAAAATTCACATAGTCATTTGTTAGTTAAAATTACCAATTAGGTACCTGATGCCAAATTGTATATATAGTTACAGTTAAAAGGTCAATGGTATGACTTCTTTTATTTGTAGTATACTTGTGGTTATTTTTTTCTTTTCTTCGTTACTGTTTAAATTAAAAATAACTGTATAAGAAACACTATTATTAAATTGTGCTGCGAGATTTTAAAATTTTGATTATTTTTATAAGATTATCGGCGTAATTTAGAAAATAATCTATTTCTGACAGAATGTTGAAAGAAATACAACATCGATAAAACATTAAAAAATTCGTCAGTGAATTAAGATCGTTTTTCAATTTCCTAAAAATACTATTTTTATTTTTTGACCAAGGTTAAATTTATTCGGTGATTTATTAAGTAAAGAAAATTATGTCAATTTACTGAAATACAAGCTATATACTGTAAAAAAATTAATAATTTATTTATGTAAAATTACATTCAAAAAATCATTCGTTCCTGTTTTTGCCATACAGCAGAATAATAAGAATAATAAATTTTCTATTTAAATACCAGTGGTTTTAAACATGTTCTCTTCATATTATTAATAGGTATGTTTATATCGATTATATTGGATTAATTACAGCGAGTTGGAAGCATTGATGCTTGATGCAATGCTTGGTCTATATTATAGGTAATTTGTGATAACAGGATCTAAAACTAGTGCGTTTAGTAATATGCCAATATGTATGCAAATTAATATAAATATGAGTATTTATAATTATTATAGGTTATTGAACTTATATAATATGGGTATTACCATATTATTCTCATAAAATAATTTATCGTGGTTCATTTTCTAAATGAAATAAAACATTTGTGAGAAATAGTAGTTTTATTATATCATGAAAATCTTTATTAAATAATTTTCTAATTTACTTCAGCACGAGAAAAGTTCTGTAATTATAATAGATGCCTAACGATAACGTTCAGACAAATTTGACTATAATGAAATTGATTATGAAACCAAATAGAAAATCTCACAGAAATGTCTAGATTTGATCGAGAATTTGATTGTTCCAGAAACAGAAATTCCAAAAACCCACGAATATACACGTGCTGTGTCCAAAATACAAATGCGTCATTTCATACTCGCATACAAAACAATAATAATTCTTAAATGTCTTAAATGCAACTCTGACACATTGTATTGGTAGAGTAGAAATACTAAAATTAACAAATATTCCCATTGACGCGTGTGTTCATACTGGGTATGCCCTATGCCGTTACCAAGGATTCAACGAAGGGGAAACTTGCATTATATTGTGTCCTCTAGCAGTGACTCACCCCTCAGCAAACATGGATCTATACGCTGCTCTAACTCCGTCGATATTCGGTGTTCGGTCAGCGACTGTACCATAAATGTTCGGATTCACAATTCACTTTACCACTACGAGGCGTTTATACGGTCTTGCACGTGCGTTTATAAGATCTCTACACTTGGTTTCATAATATTTCTAAAGCACTAAAGAACTTTTTTATGCCATGCTAATAATTATTAGTTTTTTTTATCACATATATAAAACATAAAATAAAGCAATTTTTATTATTGTAGACAGCTAACTTACCAAATATGTTTTATGTATAAAAAAATCTAATTTGTTTAATAAAGTCTGATTACACACAATAAAAATCATAATTACGTGTAGATTGTAAATATTTTGGTAAAATTAAAAAAAAAAATTTACTAATCTACTGTTGTTAGTTGTGCTGACATTCTTAATTATATATTTATATTATAAAATATACTTATGACAATGTTTACTGTCTTATTCGAAGTAATAAGTAAGTGTTGTAAACACGAAATATTTCGAAGTCAAGATTTTAATCTGACAGTGAAACAAATGACCAACCGAAAGTAGCTGTTTTCAGTTTTTCTCTATTTTACGAAAAACCATGCCTTTTTTCGAAAATGTACTTATTTAGTAAACGAAAGGCAATATAATTTTCCACAGTTTTTGTTTGAAAAGTTTTTTTTAAATAACTTCCGGTTTACATGCTATGAATTTTTGAAATTTCGTGGTTTTTTATTTATTCAAGTATGCTTCGAAATAAGTATCAAAATTGCATTGTAATGGATTATTTTGGTATTCTTTTTATCTAAACAGATTTCCCTAACTACTCTTCTAAGAAAGTCAGCGTAGAAATGTAATTTTCTGAGCGTAATTTAAGGTTTAAGACAATCTTAAAATAAGCGTATGCCTGTATTCAAGACGTGCGTTTATTTTTTAATGTGAATTATAGCTAAAGTCTTTATGATGTTACTATAAACACGAGCTAGCATTTAATAAACTATAACATGACGGAAATAAGAAGAAAGTGAACGTCTGGTACGAACACTCGTTTTATTACTTCTTTTTATTTGCTAATTTTCTCTGTTGACGTAATTGTGGTCTGGTCTGGTGCTTGTGAAACAAAATGGCCGATATATTAAATCTTGCAAATTATATATACAGTAGCAACATTTACACCAAGTAGATATTGCATCATTGTTAGAAAACAAATGTTAAGAAGATTTTACCTTTAAAACTGCATTTATATGCAACGGATAATTACATAATTAAAAGCCAGTTGTAACACCTAAGTGCAAATTAATTATTTTTTATTTACTACTATAGCGAATACCCGTCAAAAAAATTCAAAATACGTGTAACAATTGCTTGATAATTACATTTTTCGTAAATATACGTTTTATTTTCTTGAATTTATCATTTTAGAAATATAAAACTGTTGTTGTGTTTTATTGCCTTGAAATAAGAACTTGTTGCTTAACATATTTATAAATTAAAAAATTATAAAATCGGTTTTAAATTTTTATATAATTGTAACTTTTAAACAAATAATATTTGATTTGTAAGTTTATATTCAGGATAATTTAGGGATAGTATTTTTGGGAAAATGATGACGAAAGGTAAAAGGTATGAATATGTTATATTGCTCTAAAAATATGATAGAATTTTTCACATAAGTAATTCGATTTTTCTTACAAATGTGCCACTGGGTTATATTTATTAATATATTTGGCATGAATTTAATATTTTGACGCTTGTAGTATAAATCGTCAATGTTAAAAATATCGTTGCCAGATTATAAATGTACCATAAACATAAATACATATTACTTAAGTTCTTTATTTGAGTATCACAAAACTGTACTTAAATTTAAGTACAATGCTCATTAAATTTAAGAGTATTCAAAATGGATTCTAAGCAATGAATATTTGTCTATGGTAATAAAACTCTTTTGAAATATCTATTTATTGTAAGTGTTAGAAAAAATCGTAAAAGTACTGATGAATAACAACGCTTGTTATAATCACGTCTACAAATGTTGGCTAGGAACTGTCTAACACATAACCATCACTTCAAAAAACACATTAATATTAGTCTGATTTATATAAACACACATCATACTCTTGGTACGAAAAATAATAAATAAATCTATGTTTACTACTGACATTTCTGTACAGCTTTTCGAGTTGTGCAAAACGAGGTCAAAATGTGTTTGATTTTACTGTGAAATTTAGTAAACTTACAACCAACATAATTGTGCGCTTGTAACTTGACCAAGAACTAATTTTTATTTTCTTATACGAAGTAATTGTAATCATAAAAAAAGTCGATCTCGAGATTTTAACAGAAATACACATGCCTGTGTGTGTGTGTGTGTGTTTTTCTTAAAACGCGCTTTAGAACTAAAACTGCTGAACTTATAATTATGAAACTTTAAACTTAAAATTTGTATATGATTTACACGAAAACCTCCTATTTTTGAAAAGATTATTCAAACCGGAAATGCATGTTTACTCTAGTGATTTTTTGTAGTTTCTGCACTATCTCCAAAACGGCTGCATTTACAGTAAACATAGTTATAACTAAAATGAAAGATATTAATATTTAGCACAACTTTTGTGTGAACATTTCTAAATTATATATGTTTAAGATCATACATTGTTTTTTATCCTGAATAGTTACTTAGATTAAAAATTGTTTATTCCGGACCTGATCTTGAATAAACGTAATAAAATTGACGTTTAAAATAGATGGTTGTTAAAAGGGAAATAAAGTAATTATGTTTAGAAGTTTTTAAGTATTGTGGATTTATGTATGCAACATAAATAAATTTCACAAAGAAAGCACATCTGTGTTAATGTGCTATACCTAATTTGTGTGAGGATATATGTTCTTATTATAAATTAATTTTACGATTTTTTCTATTTTTACACACATGCTTTATTACTTTAGTTAAAAAATAAATATTTCTTGAGCTTTTGACTGTCAAGGTTATATAAATTTTTAATCGTTAAAATAAACTACACATTGTCGAATTTTAAAAATATGAAATTAAATACAAACAAATTTTAAAATATCTGTGCTTCTAAAAATTATATTTTAAAGTGTATTTTGGTGACATTATAATTAATTTGCTAGACATACACATAATTTTGGCAAGAAAATCCACCTTGAATACTAATCAACATTTTGATCAAAGTTGCATATGCAGACTAATTTATTATTACAAACATACATATTTCGAGCACAAAAATAACAATTCAATAACAGCAATATTTAATAACAACGTCATTGTTTATTTGCAGATACCGGCAATCGAGGTTCTCAGCCCGGCGAATTCGTAAACGAGTTGTCTTCAAACACGGCGACTGCAACGTGGTGTCTGCGAACGTTGCGAAACGACGTCGAAGATACCTGCAGGATATCTTTACAACCCTCGTGGACGCCCAGTGGAGATGGACATTGCTTGTGTTCGCGTTAAACTTCCTTTTGTCCTGGTTGGGATTTGCGATAGTCTGGTGGCTTATAGTCTTCACACACGGTGATCTCAATCCAGAACATCATGTAAGTGTATTATTATAACAGCGTAGAACATTTTCATTTTCGAAATTATTATTGGAAATTTGTAGCTATTAAAAACATGCGATTATTTATATGATTGAAACAAATCGCTTTTGCTCCAGAGATAATATTTGTGTTAAATTATATATTTATTTGTTAGAGTTGTTTTTGAGAAAATTACAACAAAAACATCTGCAAGTGTTTTGAATAGTATTATCCATTTATATATTAGTTATTATTATGATCAGAAATTTGGTAGTTTTCAAACAAATTAAATATTTTATAGTATATATTCTTCAATTCTACAATATTTTAAATATATTACACAAACACTATCTTTTAAACACTACAATGCTTATTTCGAATAAGTAAAAAGTATATATTTTAGCTGCTTTTACATAAACAATAATCTTTTACCAAAAATCACTATTTCATAAATAAACTACATATCAGTTTAATTAAACTCACTGTTTTGTTGAATTGTTTGTGACGCACATTACCGTATAGTTTCTTAGAATCATTTATTGAACAGAAATAAAACTTTTATTGACGTACTTTCTTAAAATATATATATATATTTTTGTAAAATACAACATTTAAAATGTATATAATTAATATAACAATATGTTTTTATTTTCAGAGTAACAGTAACTCAACATGGACTCCATGCGTCCAACAAATCTATGGATTCACTTCTTGTTTCCTGTTCAGCGTAGAAACGCAACACACAATTGGTTACGGTGCTCGTTACACAACTGAAGAATGTCCTGAAGCGATTTTCATCATGTGTTTGCAATGCATCACTGGAGTCTTCATTCAGGTACTGAAACCACTTGCTTTTGTAGACTGTAAAGAAATTCAACAACAAAAAATATATAGAAACTTGACACTATGAGTAACCTAAATAAGTCTTGGTTTTTATTTTATGTTTCAGGCTTTTATGGTTGGTATCGTTTTCGCCAAATTGTCTCGTCCGAAAAAACGAACACAAACCTTACTATTCTCGCGAAATGCAGTCATTTGTCAACGCGATGGCCAGCCATGTTTGATGTTTCGTGTAGGGGACATGCGCAAATCACATATCATCGAAGCACATGTTCGTGCGCAACTCATCCGAAATAAAGTCACTCGGGAAGGTGAACATTTACCTTTCTTTCAACAAGAACTCAAGGTATTAATACATGCCTCGAAACTCTCGAAATACCAAATTATTACTCCTCTTATAAACACTTCTAGTGTCGATACAACATCAACAAACGCAAAACCTATTCTTACTCAACTTATTTAAAAAAAAAAAACTTTTTACTGCTATTTTAGTGTATGCACTGCACCATTTTGAATGCATTGCATGCTGACATGCAAAAAATAATAATGCAAAATCGTTAGTATTTAAAGCCACTGATTGTTATTAGTTTTGCATTTCGAAACCGTTACATACGTCGAATGAATCATGTTTTGTCACGATATAGGTGAATAGGTTAATATACGTATAATTTTATTGCATTTTGTCAATTCCGAAGCGTAAATATCTTCAATTTCGAAGCAAATTAACACACTAAATTGTCTAATTTATATTTTTAATAAGTATAGGGTGGACCATCTATTCGCTTCTTTTTGAAGTGTATGTCATTTCGATAGTTTGCAACACTCTTTACAGCGAAGATTTGATACTACATATCAAGCGCTTCAATGTTGTACACTGTCGAAATAACACGCACTTCAAAAAGAAACTAACAAATGGCGCAACTATATAGCAGTACTCTCGTTTCAAAAATTATATTACTTTGTTTTAAATATATTTTTAGTTTCTAGATCCACAATGTATATGATGTCTATACTCGCCGAAAACAATTATTAATAATCAATAGAGTAGCAATTTGAGTTTGGTTTCGTTATACATTTTTAAACTAATCGTAATTATGATTTTGTATTTTTGTAGATTTGCAACATAGCTCGATACAACCGAAATCAACAATTAGACTCGGCAAGTATAGACGTTCATAATTCATGTCTAGAAAAGCTTTGAAGTTTAACAATAGGCGTATTTTCTTCACACAGAAAAGCATTTATGTATTGAATATGGTTAGTTGCGCACAAACGTGTGCGCAACTAACCACTTGCCCAGTGCACTAATGACATGAATATAAATACGCCTAATGACATTGTAGACCTCTTGTTGTGGTGGCTAATCTCGCAAATGTCTATTGCATAATTCGTAAAACTGTTCGAATATTATTATTTGTATCGATGAAGTATTAATAACAGATGATTGCATGCTTTTAGTATACTCTAAGTATGTTTGTGACACACACACACACACACACACACAACACACATATATATATATATATATATATATATATATATATATATATATATATATATATATATATATATACACACATATATATATATATATATATATATATATATATATATATATATATATATATATAGATATATATATATATATATATATATATATATATATATATATATATATATATATATATCTATATATATATATATATATATATATATATATATATACATATATATATATATATATATATATATTATATATATATATATATATATATATAGATTATTATATATATATATTATATATATATATTAATATTATAATATATATATATATATATATATATATATATATATATATATATATATATATATATGATATATATGTATATATATATCATCTATTTTGTATTCGTAGTGCATTTCGCTCGCTTTCATGACCGTAACTGCATATTGCGTAATGGCCTCTCTCGTTTATGTTTAAATCAATACTAAGAAAATTATCTAATATGAAGTGTGTATGTGTGTGTGTTTTATTATTAATTTTAGGTTGGAGGTGACGGGGAAGAAGATCGAATATTCTTCATCTGGCCAACAACTATAGTTCATAAAATCGATCACACATCGCCACTGTATCGAATGTCAGCGACAGATCTCCTCCGAGAACGATTTGAAATTGTTGTTATTTTAGGTAAATAACTTATTTTGTTTTCTTATTTTTATCTGCGGTTATTGTATATCATTTAGTGGCACAGGGTTATTGATATTTTTAGAATTGCGGTTTTAAATGTAATTCAATAGTGAGATATGAGCATTATCGTAGTCAATTTCGAAAGTATGCAACACTGACGCGAAATGACATTGACAGATATGTAGTGTCAAACCTCCTTACAGCAGAGGTTTGACACTAGATATCTATCAATGTCAAGCACGTCAATGTTGCAAACTTTCGAAATAACACACACTGCAAAAAGAAACCAGCAGATGACCCACCCTATACATTACTGTTTTTAAGTTCATATCACGCCTGGGTATACGCAACCCGCAATGCGTGTTAATAGTTATACAATTATACCAGAAATTACATTGTTTGATAAAATAATCATGGATATAAAATTATTTGAATCAACAAACTAACAGATGGCCCACCCTATACTGTTGTGATAAAGAATGAAATTGATTTCTAAAGTTCAGAAAATAAACATTTAATTATGTACTAAACCATCTTCGGTGTATATATATTAATATTTTTATGTATTCGTATCTATTCCAATGTGGAAACCAACGTTATTATAGATTGTGAATTCTTGAAGATATTAGCACGTTTTAATTATATGTTTATGATATATTTAATGCAATTGTCTTTGATCATTTACGTGCTTTATCTATTTTATTATTATTCATAAATATCACCACTTAACAATGCGGTTTTTAAACTGATAAAACTATAATATACTTTATAAGAGCTATAAAACATAAATGTCAAACTGGTAGCTTGTGCACAAGGGGCAACTGTTATGCACGAATCTGTTGTTTACGAAGCTTTCGAAACAAAATAAGTGTCGACCAATGGGTATAGAACTCTAAACGATGTGCTTGCGTTTCCGTGTATTGCGTTTGAGCATTTCCCCGCGAAAACGCCTATATATAAGAAATGAAGCGTTTGAATGTCTGAATTTATAAATTAACATATGTGATTTTAATGTTTGTTGCAGAGGGTGTGATAGAATCAACGGGTGTATGACCACACAAGCTCGCTCTAGCTACCTTCCGTCCGAGATCCTGTGGGGCCACCGTTTCGAACCTCTAATGTCCTTCAAGAAGGACTCGGGTGAGTACGAGGTGGACTATGCCTTGTTCAACAACACACGCGAAGTGGACACCCCGTTGTGCAGTGCGAAACAACTAGATGAACATAGAGATATGTTCAACACGCAAGATAGTGTCGGTAAGTTAGTTTGTTCATTTGTTGTTGTTGTTGTGCTAATGCGGCAAAGATGTTTCATTCGTAAAATACTAACTCATATTGCTATGAAATATATTATATGTTCATTTTGGCACAGCTGTCTTCATTCGGGCTTTTATTTATTATTGCTAGATTTCGCGGCGCCTTTTCAGACATTAACTATAAATGTAATTGTATTCTTTTTGGTGTATATTTATTATATATAAAATAAACATTTGTTTGAATTGTTGTAATAGTATCAAGCAATTATTATACGTATTTAAAGTACTTAACCGAATAATATAAGTACCTATTTTTAAAAAAACTATCTATAAATGGCATTGGGTTATGTAACATTTACAGCGTATCTAATTTTTTTTTTAATGTAAACATTTGTTTTATTTGGTATATAAACTAATTGGGCAGTTCTATAGCACATGTAGAGAAATCTGTAAGATTAATACCATGCGTAATTCTCTTCTATTACTTTTTATAAACACACACACTCAGCGTTTTTCCAAAAATAGACTTGATTCAGGGAAGGTCAAAAGATGTATTTCTGTTAAAACCTCGAAAACGTTTTTTTTTCATGATTACAATTCAAATAAAAAAGTAAAAATACTTTTTATAATTTAAAATCGATATTCGCAATAAAATAATTTGTTTATCGCCAATATATAATTCGCCTGGAGGTCAGTTGAAAAAGTAAGCATGAAGTTAGTGCCGCTTCGCAATTTCGTAATCTGTCTTTAATTAGTGAATCCTATAAACCTTTCAATTTCATTTGGTTTGTTGTCAATCCTGAACAATTAACAGATAAACATCTAAACTAATCTTATTGTATAAAGTTTAAATTAAATTTCATCATAACTAAAAGCTTTCATTAATTGCAATGTGCTTGTTAACGTTAATAATAATCTAAACATAATATTTGGCGTCAGTACTGAATATTTTTAATTACTAGTTTCAGAAAACAGTACAAATATCACACTATACGAAGAATTAGTTTAAAATGACCCGTGATTTATATCCAATTCGACAAATTCACACAGGTAAAAAATATTAAAAGTTGCTGACGCGTTACTACCTTTAGTCCAATTCCCAAAATGCGCATAGCTAATCTAACCAAATAACCTTCCAGTGGTGACTTGATTAATTAAAAAACACAAGTGATGACGTCGATCTCAAACTTTTATTTCATATAGCTACGCATTTAAATAATGTGGAACTGCTTAACTAATTGAGAGTGCACGTCACCACTGAATAGTTAATAATAAATTTTTAGTATACTCCAATGATTTGTTATTGTTTAGACCGCCTGACAACTGGACTTTTCCCTACAATTAGGTCACATTCCAGTGATACTTTGGATCTATGCAGTATGGATTCTTTATCTTTAGATGACCATTTAGATGTTAGACCAACAATCACGCCGCCGGTGGCGGTTACTGTTACTACGCCAGAGGGAAACCACGTTAAAAATTCCGTGAAAAAAGTGAACCAAAAAGTTACACCCGAGTGCGTATAGCGCGTAGTTTCTGATACAATTTTAGGATGTGTTTCGAAATGTTTTTTTTTTATATTAATATAATGAAATGTGTGTTTTTCTAATAATACTTGTGATATTATTGTGTGTGATTTTGAACTGTGAAGTGAGTAGACTTGGTAAAAAAAATTCTCAGATACGTTTACGTCAACTAATGTATTTTAGCGTTTAGTTATTTAATTTTTATAAATCGATATTTGTAACAGTAATTAAGTGAGCATTCGCTACAGATATTAATCAATTTATATTTTTGTTAATTTTAAATATAATTATATGAAGTCGAAATTTCTTTCAATTTTATTTGATTTTAATTGAAATATATAATTTTTACAAATTGAACATTTATAAAATAAATTTAAAAAAACGCATATATATATATATATATTTAAGAATTTGTCGAAATATTTGTATTACATTAAATTTTTAAGAAGTAAATATTTTTTATAGTTTAATATTATTTTATTAATTTAAACAATAAAATGTCTCGTTTTACAATTCCAAAATACATAAATATTTTGAATGCAGGAATCAATATATCTTACTATTAAGTACAACTGTTAAAAAGCTTCTCAGAACTAACAAAATATTTCCTGAAATTTCGTAAATAAAATTAGCATATATTTGTACATGTCACCCACACATAGTAGACACGTCAATAACACATGTTAAGTGGTAAATAAGGGCCCAAAGTGACAAAATTGGACCGCGAAAGGATGTTAGTGGGAACATCCTTTTATTACGCGTACACTCACCGCCACAAGCAAATTCACGACATAAAACACCAAAATACATTTATAAAATATAATTAAACAGACAATTAACTGAATTCATATTTAACTTATTAAACAAATACGATTTAATCTTATATAATTCAACAGTTAAATTGGATATAAATTGAATTTTGTGGTTAGTTATTATGTGTACGCCACAAGAAAGATCAGTCGAACGGACTGTGTCATTACGATTGTTTCATAAGACAACACAAGTATGTAATATTATTTTAGTATAAGATATTGCGGCTCTTGCAACCAGTTAACATTTTTTTTAAGTGTAATAAGATGTAAAATGGAAAGTTAACCTACAGTTTTTCAATTTTAATTCATACCTGATCAAATACTTACAGCTTCATAAGAGTTCGCGCGGTTTTAACAGTGTATTTGTGTTTTTTTTATATATATTTATGTACGTTTGTGTTAGTAATGTGTGATAGTAATAGTGGTTTGTTTAAAGGGAATAACATGCAGTGTTAATTAAAGCGAAATTTAATAAAATAACTACATTTATATTTGTAATTTTTATTAGTTTTTAAAATGAATTGTTTTAGAAGTCAATTTAGAAGATTCGTGTAATTTTACATGTATTTTATTTTATTTACACCATTTAGATGTACAATACAAATTAAAGGATATTTTTAGATTTACTCAAATTAAATTATTTAGGGGCTTGTCGTTTAGTAATAAATATAAAAATATAATTTTCTAACTATTTACGAAGTTAATCACAAAAATATATCCGAGTAATTTTACAAAAAAAATAAATTCATTTACAACTTTGTTGGATTTAAATTATTATTCGAATATTTTAGTGTAATTTTTAGAATCTTTAAACATTTCATGTTATTCCCTTATAGTCTTCATTCAGTATGTACAAGTTACTATACTGCAGGTGAAAATGTGACGTCATTGTGCAGTGTACCGTGTGTGTTTTATCGTCATCCTGTTTTTATTCTTGTTTGTTTAATTTACGAAATATTATCATATTTTTTGAGTACTATGACAGTTCAGTTACACAGTAATTGTGGTATGACGTTCAGGTGTACATAAAAAGGTGAGTTTTATTGTTATTTTTTTAAATCGAAATTTCGATGTAAAAATTTATTGATAAGCAAACTAATTTTTTATTATATTAATTATTACACACCATTAAATATAAATTATTGTTATACATATATTTTGTACATGATTTAGTTCCGTGCATTTAACTTTGATTTATAATGTTTATATTTGTAAAACAAAAGAATTTAGACGTAGTTAATATAATTTATTGTTCATTTTTAATAATATTTATTACATTTAATGAATAAAAACGTTAAGTTCTCATAATTATAATTTATTTTTAAATGTTTACAAATGAGCTAATTTCAAACATATTTATCGTTAATTTTCAAAGTGCAAATATAAATATTTTGCGAGAGATAACTTATACTACTTGTACACTACTAAATATCCTGTTCCTGAAAACGTATGTGCGATATTTTATTCAGCTCCTTGAAACTTAGATAAATAGGAATTATTTTTTAATTAGAGAAATACACAATATATTTGGTATTTTTACAAAAAAAAAGGAAATCTAAATAATAATAAATGTTTTTTTTTTTTATAAACAATAAATACCTTTACATACAACTCATATATAATTTGAAATAGTTTATATTACAACTCTTGACTCATATGAAATAATAAAATATGGTATAGTCCCTAACGAAAGTGATTCTTTTTAGTAAAGTAAAAAATGCAGCCGTCACAAACTGGAGAAAAAGAATCGAATTGTATACACACATCGCAATCTTCGGATAACGCAACACCAGCGGCCCCACATCAGAAACTATTCTTCAGACCCGGTTCCATCGAAGAGGAACACTCTTCAACACCGACCCCACCACCAGAACAAGAACCAAACATGAATCTGATGGAGACGGATTCGCCTCTCATCGTTATCACACCCAAACACACCCTTACCGCGGGTATGAGTCGGGTGCCTACTTATAGTAGTATACTTGGACAACAAATGGGGCGACAAGATAGCCAAAGGTTAGTGGTATTTTAATTATTTAAAATAAAATATTTTCGTCATAAAATCCAAGAAAATAGAATGTAATAGTTATTTTTACGCAACGTAATATACATTAATAAGGAATGTAAAAATATACTGTGAGTTGACATTACTTTGAATTTATTGTAGTCTATGAAATCTATAGATAAATTAGTTTCGCACAGGTGTTACCACAAAACACCTGTACATACATACATACATACATACATACATACATACATACATACATACATACATACATACATACATACATACATACATACATACATACATACATACATACATACATACATACATACATACATACATACATACATACATACATACATACATACATACATACATACATACATACATACATACATACATACATACATACATACATACATACATACATACATACATACATACATACATACATACATACATACATACATACATACATACATACATACATACATACATACATACATACATACATACATACATACATACATACATACATACATACATACATACATACATACATACATACATACATACATACATACATACATACATACATACATACATACATACATACATACATACATACATACATACATACATACATACATACATACATACATACATACATACATACATACATACATACATACATACATACATACATACATACATACATACATACATACATACATACATACATACATACATACATACATACATACATACATACATACATACATACATACATACATACATACATACATACATACATACATACATACATACATACATACATACATACATACATACATACATACATACATACATACCCACATATAAAATTGATTGCTATGTTGTAAATAGTAATTATCAATCGATGATATTTCTATTTAATGCAGTTTTTGCTATCAACTTCTTAAAACTTATAAGATTATAAAACGATGACTCTTGATATTAGCTTAGTCACTAATTTGTTGGAGTTTCTCTTGAGCAAATATTACAGAAAATTCATTTTGTTTATGATTCACTGAACTGTTGATTAAAGACAAGGTAAATCTTCGCTAAATATATATTTTGTTTGTAAACATAAAGTACAGTCTCAAATAAAATGCTTAGTGAACCTTTGCACTAATCATAATCATAAATAAAGCAATGTATATACAGGCAACTCGGAATAGCTTGAAGCGTGATATGCGCAGAAGAAAGTATGAGCGGTACTATGATAAAAACCGACAATAGTATACACAACGTGGGCCATCTGTTAGCTTCTTTTTAAAGTGCGTGTTTTTTCAACAGTTTGCAATACTGACGCGAAAAACCCAATAGATGGTCCATCCTATATATTGTACAGTAGCGTTGGCAATAATCATCTATGCACATCAAGGTCGCGGTCCAAGTTATTCCGAATAGATTGCACGTTCGACTTTTAGTAATTTAGGATATTACTAACATTTTGAATGAGATCGTTGCGCAGAAATCTATAGTTTAATTTAACTATGAAATAATAAATGTTTTTTATCGACGATTAGCAATTATGTTTGCTGGTGCAACTAGCGATTGCTATTATAAGAATAGATGAAAAAGACCGGGAGTTTTAGTTGATTATTCGCGCGCTTAACTAAGTTCAGGGTCGTATTCAGTAATTTTCTCTTCACTTTAAGACAGCTACTTGCCAAACTTCATGAATATTTATGAATCTATGTAGGGAGCATACATTTCCTCCGTTATAAAGACGGATAGAGGATAGTCAAATTATACAAAACTTACTTATTAAACTAGTTCCTGTCCTTTTGACAAGTTTAATTAAATAAACGATATAAAATATTAGAATTTATAAAATATATTTATATGCAACAGTAAATATATTATATATTAAGGTTGCGATTGACATTTTTAATTTGAGTATGTCTAATTTGTTTAAGTATTTTTTGGAAGAATTTTCTCTGAATAATTTTTAATACTTTTGGCAAATATGATGATTCTAATTTTTTTTTTCAATAAAGTCCAAAATTGTTAATAAAAAAAATATGTGTTTAGTGTTTTTATTAAATAATTATAATGATCATGTTGCTACCGCCAAAAGTATCAAAATTATTCAGAGATAATTCTTCAGAGATGCTTTCAAAAAAAGATATGCTCCAATTAAGAATTAAAAATTTACGCCTGTATTTAGGCAACTACGTGTATTTCAATCGCAACCATATTGAGTATCCCGAATATTACTCTCATGTAATAATGCTAGAGAAGGGTTGTTTGTTACCCCATTTATAGGAAATGTATGTATAATTTAAACAAATACGTATATCAACAATGACTTCATTTATTATAATTTATATATTACATACATATGTATTTCATACCCACATATATAAGATTATAAAAATGTAAATATTTCTACGTAAATGATTTATTATTACCTATTATACAATTTGGTTTTGACATTGACATTTTTGCTAGTAACATAAGTAAAATATACTAAAATTTGTTAAGTATCAATCCAACATTAAGTATCGAATATTCTAGTTATTTCGTAAAAATAACATGCTACATATTTAGTAACCGTACTAAAAGGAATACGTAGTTCAAATTTCGCCACTAGTATCCCTCACTTATATTAGCAAATGCTCAATGTACGTCTTGTCCTTGAATTACCTCCAACCACGTGTACCTGGATCGCCTGAATATGGGCAACCAAGGTAACTAAGCTTCATTCTTATTTTAACCGAATGTGCGCACGGTTAAACCAGGTTATACCGGTCTACGTATCCTACAATTATTGCTATAACCAATTTATTCGGTCTAATATAAACGCTCTGACTTACATGTGACTTCCAACTCCAAGACACATGATAACAACGTTACTGATAACGATTATTTATCATTGCTTTAGAAAACATTTTTTGTGTCGCAAAAATCCGGTCCATATTACAATTGCTAGTGTTTCGGTGTTGTTTATAAATGTAGTTCTATCAGTGTTAAGTTTGTGTGTTTATTAATAAATTTGTGTATTTGAAATACAAATATTTATTGGTAAGTTTAGACGGCAGAGTTGTACTAAGTCATGTAAGAAGTAAACAGAAGATTTTTTTTTGTATTTGAAAATATTTATATAATTAAATAATTTTATAAAACGATTTGAGCAAGGAAATTTTTAATATATTTTATTGATTGACTTTATAGATAAACTATTAAAATATTTGTTATCTTATATTGAATTTTATGTAAAATTAAACTTAAAATTCATGTTTTATATTAAAGTTACCTATACAAAAAGGCAATTTTTGGAAATACGGTTTTAATTATTAGGATTTGTTTGAGAGTAATTTTGATTTAAATTCAAAATCAAAATATAAATGATATAAATAATAATATTGTTATCGATTATCAGTTGACCTATAAACTATTTAATTCAATTAAAAATTTAAATATTATTTTATTTAACTTATCTAATATTTGTGTATTAATATATGCATTATACATTAAATAATATTTAAATATTATAAACAAATTTATGTATCTCTCAAAAGTTTTTATCAAAATTTAATAAATTATCTACAGGTT
The DNA here is from genome assembly GCA_018344505.1 of Nebria ingens riversi. Taxonomy (NCBI): domain Eukaryota; kingdom Metazoa; phylum Arthropoda; class Insecta; order Coleoptera; family Carabidae; genus Nebria; species Nebria ingens. Next base: position 62,494 of record JADQWA010001244.1, read on the forward strand.
TATTGTTTTGATTAGTTAATTGTTTGTTAAAATATATAAAAAATTATCAATTAGAAGCGTAAGGTTTTTTAAATTCCATAGTAAGTTAATTAATTTATAAGACGTGTTAATACAAAATTGTAAAGTAATAAATAAATGTTTTGATTCCGTAATTTAATAATAAAATTCAATCACTTTCTCAAAGTTACATATATTGTCTATAATACGTATTACGGATCCTCGCATTACGAATTAATACAACTCTGCCAAAACGTCAAATAAACTCGAAAGTGTTAATTGAACTAATCGTTAAATAATAGTTTAAACAAATTCGCTAATTTTTAAATTTCTATATACATAAAAGTTATCATATGGCGTCAATAAGATATTGTGTGATTCTCGTGTGATATTGTCGTGACCAAAAACGAATTTTGTGTGACAGTTACTTGTGTGATATCCCAACATAATGGAACCAGGCGACGACAAGCGGTTACTACAGAGTAATCTACAAAATTTAAAGATTATCCGAGCTGGCGATTTAACACCAGGAGTTTATACTCCTAGAACTCCAACCACACCCACATCCAGGAAATTCGGGTATGTCTACTTGAAAAATTTCAACAAAACAATCATTTATTGGAGTGGCGAGCGAAAACTTTTCCTACTTTTTATAAATCTACTAAAAATAAACAGAGCAATTTTTAGTTTTATAAAACCTACTTTTCTTAAATGTCTCATTATACCTTGATTTTTAGAAATGATATTAAGAAAATTTTAAAGTGAAACAACGTTTTGCAAGACTAATTTATAATTTCGTAAATTTTTTTATATGAATATTTGTAAATTGTAACTTGAACAATATAAAAACACGTTATGACTATAACATAATGGTTTATTATTAAATATCTAAAATGTTCTTTTATAGTTTAAACAAATGAATTTTATTTATGTTAACATTTTGTAAATTGATAACATTACTGTATGTAATGTAATACAATCCATACCATTCTATATTTTTATTGTAACTTGATGCATGATAGGAAAATTTATATACATATATCATTAATTGTAATTTAAATAGATTTATTTCTAAAAATTGTGGGCCGGTTTAATAAATTTTCTCTTAAAAGTTACTTTAATACTAATTTTTAAAAAGATAGCGTTATGCGGTATTTATGTCATAAAAACTTGCTATTAATAGATTTTTAAGGAAAAGATTGTTTTAAATAATATATATATATATATATATATATATATATATATATTTATATATATATATATATATATATATATATATATATATATATATATATATATATATATATATATATATATATATATATATATATATATATATATATATATATATATATATATATATATATATATATATATATATATATATATGATAATCAAATAAGAAAAGTATCAGACTGCTTTTAGTATCAAAATTAACTGTTTCAAATGAGTTAATTTGTTTACAATTAAATACTTATCCTTTTAAAAGGACAATTACGTTTTTAATCATCTAAATTAACTCATTTTGAACAGGAAGTAGCGATAATTTTGGTTTGAAAATTAAAACTATTATTTAGAATATTAAATTTCTTTAAAATCATATCCAAGTCCACGTCCTTCAATTATTTAAATCATTAATAGTTAGCATGTATAGATACACACAGAATACACAATGATTTGAATCTATTAAAATTCTATTTAAAATTGTGACTTTTAATGTAACGTTGCTAAAATAAAAAATCATTTATTTTACTGATTCTAATAATATTATTTGTTTTTTAATTCAATTAAATAAAACATAGTGTAAAAAGTATAAATTTGATAAATTCCAATTTACGATTTTGTATTTCTTGAGTAGAATGATTCTTATGTAAAATAAAATAACGGCTGCAGAAACTGATTAAGTAAGTCTGTGTCTCATTACGTTGCAATTGCAAATAGATTTTTTTCGTTCATTACTTGCATACAAACATATACCAATTTGCATAAATTTAAATAATTAACTTTCATAGTTTGTTTTGTAAGCAGTTGCAAAATAATATAATTTCTTTCATATGTTTTCTAGTATCTTCCCATTTATATATATATATATATATATATATATATATATATATATATATATTATATATATATATAAAAACATTTGGATTTTTTAAATTACTAAATTAAATAAAGTTTTAAAATGTAATTTTTGTAGAAGTCGTTTCCGTTATGGCGTCCGTAAAATACGTCGACGAGCCGTCTTCAAAAATGGTGATTGTAATATACTTCAATCCCGTATTTCTCGACGTCGTCTTCGCTTTCTACAAGATATCTTCACCACTCTCGTAGACACTCAGTGGCGATGGACTCTGCTTGTTTTTGCATTGAGTTTTCTGCTCTCTTGGCTCGCCTTTGCGTTGATTTGGTGGTTGATTGCGTTTACACACGGGGATTTGGAACCTGAACATCTTCCTGGTTATAAAACTGAAGATGGCGAAGAAATTGACTGGTCTCCTTGTGTTGTTGAAATATATTCGTTTACTTCGTGTTTCTTATTCAGTATAGAAACACAGCACACTATTGGGTAACAATAAAGAATCACCAGATATGAAAATAAATTTTGTTTACGTATAACTGTGATATTTGTTATTTAGCTACGGTTCACGAAGTACAACAGAAGAATGTCCTGAAGCCATTTTCGTAATGTGTATGCAAAGTATCGCCGGGGTCATGATCCAAGCGTTCATGGTAGGAATAGTTTTCGCAAAAATGACGCGACCTAAACATCGTACACAAACGCTATTATTCTCGAAATACGCGGTCATCTGCCAAAGAGATGGTCAATTATGTCTTATGTTCCGAGTAGGTGACATGCGCAAATCACACATCATCGGTGCTAACATCCGAGCGCAATTAATTCGGCCAAAAACAACGAAAGAAGGCGAAATGCTCAACCAATTCCAAACAGAACTAGAGGTATTATTATATTTTATTAAAAATGATACATTGTAATTTTTATAGTTTATTAACTTTTAAACTAATCCATAAAATTACAAAATTGTTTATAGGTAGGAGCTGATGGTTGTAACAACGATTTATTTTTCATCTGGCCAATGACAATCGTCCACAAAATAAACGAAGATTCACCATTTTATAACCTTTCCGCCGGGGACATACTACAAGACCGATTTGAGATTGTGGTGATCTTAGAGGGTACTATTGAATCGACAGGCCAAACTACGCAAGCTCGTTCAAGTTATCTGTCTTCTGAGATTCTGTGGGGCAACCGGTTTGAACCGGTTGTGACGTATAATAAAGACAGACAAGGTTTCGAGGTGGATTATTCAAGGTTCGATTCGATTACCCCAGTCGATACGCCGCTATGTTCTGGTCGGGAATTGGCTGATTTCTATCGTATACAAGAAAGTAGATCGAATGGTGAGTGAGAATTATAAATGTTTAATGCTTTAACTAAAAATTAATATTAGGAACTTTAAATCTAATGTAATTCGCTTAGCATTAATTTAATGTGGTGTCAATATAACGATCACGCCTACAGGCTACTCGGAATAGCTTGAACCCCGATACGCATAAAAGAAAAGGTAAAAAAGATTTAAAAAAAGACAGGAATATAAATAGCATTTATCGTACTGGTGGCAAGAAATTTCTGCGCATGTCAACGCCACGATCCAAGCTATTCCGAGTAGCCTGTATAAAATTATATAAGTGAACTAATCTAGTTTCGAAATATTAAATTATTTATCATTTTTATACTAATATTTATTTATTTATAAAGATAAGATTTCACTATCCCTATTAGTTTATAAATATTGTGTGTAATTATCCAAAGGTAGCTACAAACAACCCTAATTAGTTTAGAATTGCGTAAAAAATCCCCATTTTGTAGTATTGTTTTCAAAAAAATGAATTATGAATTCTCGCTTATAAAAATTATTTTTTTATTTATATAATACTGCATCGATAAATGCATTATTATTAGTAATAGAAAAAAAACTTGAATCTATGAAACAAAATAAATAAAAAAAAAAATTGATAACAATTCTCCAAAGATGCGCCGCTGCTTTAATTCAACTGCTATACTATTTATGATAGCAAACCAAAAAGCCTTGAAAATTGTATTTAAAACTCATGCTACTTCATGCACCCATGAGTCGATTTGAATTGTATCAAAAGTACGCCACTGCTTTATTTTCCTTTAGTGTTTACAATAACCTTCACAAATTCGCTGATAGGTGTCGCTGCTTGTCAATTTTTACTTCTCACTTTTATTATCTACTACTGAAGTGAACAACATGGCTAGAATCTTCTACAATCGGTAGTTATTCAGTAGGGTCATTATTGACTTATTGAAAAGCAGATGATGCATTTGGGATATGATTTTATGATTATAATCCGCGCTGACCATTTGCGTTCGCAACCATTTGGTTCAGCTTGGCTGATGCTTCTGAATACTCTTTTTAAATAATTAAAACATAGTCCCTCACAATTAATTTAGATATAAAATTAAATTTTATATGATTCAAATCTCTTAAATAGCACGAAAACGCTGAAATATTGGTCAGTTTTCTAAAAATGATGCTTTTACATAAAATGACTAACAAACCAATTCTGCCTTTATCATCGTTCTATATAGATTATACAATGGAGCTAATTAATTAACTAATAATTAGGTTATACCATGCAAAACTAACACCGAATTAGACTAATAATTACATGTTTTATGTATGTACTAACATATACTTTTATTCCATACTAGACTCCACTGATAATTTGTCATTTCGACGTATCCCCAGTGAACTCCAAGCCATAGAGAATACTCTCTGATTCAAAGCAATGTGGTATTAAAAAATATTATAACTTGTGCCTTATGTGTAAAAATGTGAAGTGTTTATGTGTTTTAACATCAAATATTTGTTGGTATGTTTATTTTAAGTATTAACACACTTTATAGCTAAGCTCGCTATTAAACTAGAACACAATATGAATTGTGACGTCACTATGAAATCATTACATATATTATTGTTAACGTCTGACGTCGCCCGTAACTCTGTTTTGGCAATTTATTATATTAAATTTCATTATATATTGATCCATAACAATTTTATTCGCTATGACCATAACACTCTTGCGCCTGACGTCACACGTAACGCCAAATGCAATCATCTTATAGCCATAATTTTATATAATATTCAACAAACGCGGCTATTCGATTTACAATACTATTCGTGGCTAAATTAACAAGTAGATGTTTATATTTTGTAGTTTTTTCTTTAAACATCCCGTTATTAAATTAATAATTTATTACTGTAAACATAAATGAAACCGCTACATAAGTAAAAACACACAATACATTTGCCAGACTTTTAAACTGAACTGCAAAATGACTTTGTCTCTCGTTTCATATACCTTTTTTTTACACTTTCACTAAACAAGTTCATGGCCGAACAGACATCAGAAACCTAAATAAAAAAGTGGTTTTTTTCAAGAAAATAACAAAGATATTTATTTGATGCATGATATTAACAGATGAGAACTACATAGAAATAATTTATAATAAAATAAAATTGAAATACATTTATGCGCGAAAAATTAACATTAAAATACGTGACGTTGCATGTTAATCGTTTGTCGTTTTATTCTTTATTTATTATGACGATTTATTACTCGCCTGAAAATCTAATTATTCGCTTGTATCCGTGCAATGGTACTGGATAGTCTTAAATGTGCTAATTTATATGTGGGAGTAGTTTAATTTATTTATATGCGAATTTTTAAACGTCATAACTTTTGTGTATGTGTAACATACGTATATAATTTTTAGCATTAGAGCTTTAATTTTTAAACTAATATTACTCGCAAAATTATTTATTTATAGATTTTTGTATATTTTAGAATTGGTATTACTAATTGTGACAGCACAATCGCCAATCTTAAATTAGAACTATTTAATTATTGATTCATTAATATTGGACGATAATATTTAACTAATTACATTTGTCTTAATAATTTCTAGTATAATGAATATATTAAATCAAATCGTTTAACATTTGTCGTTTCGTCAATTTGTCAAAGTATTAATTAAACGTAATATTAGATTTCATTGACAACTATTCTGTAATGGATCCAAGCTCAAAACGACCCACACCCAAAGGGTCTCCTCAGTCTTCCAGGTTTACCACTACAACTTCGGGAATTAACTCAAATAGCGACGATGAAGAAAACCAAAATGACTGTACTGTTAAATTAGTACCATAGATAGATTTAAATTATAATACTTATTGTAGAAATAATGACAATTAAAATATATTAATAACAAAACACTTTTACGATTTTTCAATTATTATTTGATTTGTTTTTAAAGCAAGCATAATTAATTATTATTTATACATTTAATAATGTTTTACGCCAACATGCATCTCTGGTAACAATTATTATTTTTTTAAAAAACACATATTTTTTAAGCTATTAATGATTTTTTTTCTTAAAACGTATAATAGTTTTCTTTATATACTAGTATGCGAAAAGGCAACTAATTAGCATTAGCTGTTTTACGGCAATGTGCAATGCTTGTATAAAACAATCACGTATAATTTTAGATACTGTAATTTATATAAATTATGTTTACAAATGATATTAATAAAATGTGTCTTAAATGAATTAATTTCGTAATATCTTTTATTATAGTACAAAGTTCCTATAGGTAATTACAATAAAATATAGTTCTAGTAACAAATGGAAGTAGTAGCGAGTCGCTAATTCGTGCTACCAACCAATAATACACATGGAAATGTGTTGCCCTCTAATCCAAACCGAATGTCCATGAGATGTCAACGTTATTTACACAAGACATCTGGAAAATATGCGTTTTTTTGTTATTCTCTTTTACTTATGTTTATAAGTGTTGTAGCCGCTTCATGTGTGACTTTGTATCTCTGATACTCTTCATGCATGTGTATCGTTTCTTAAGTTAAGCTCAATTTTCATATTTGTACGACATAAGAAAATGTTTGTATGATGTAAATATATGTGTCTCTCGCTAATTATTTTATAAATATATATTCGCGACCAACTGGCGCTTCTTTAATAACGATAATTGATTGTTTATTGAATATTTTGTGGATATTCATCAACACGTGTGTGGTAAGAATTATTTTGTTTACTTTTTATAATAGTTTAAACATTTAATTAGTTAGTGAGTAATTATTATTTCATACGTAAATAAATACAATAAAGAACATATCACTTAATTAACTATATTTAATATGAAGATTTAAAATTAATGTAAAAACACACCAAATAGTCTACATATTTTCCTGGTGTATTAAAATACATATATGGATGTATAGAAGTTGTCTGCCACCCCAATTAGGGGACAATAATTGATATAGGACAAAAAATGTTATTGTTTAAACATATTTTGGCTAATATGAACCGATTTTAATATGTTATATTTTTATTTTAGATTATCAATGGATTTTCGAATATTTTTTATTTACTTTTTAGCTTTAATATATAACTGTTATGGAGTTCCACCCAGCCCTACTGATCGTCTGTGGGAAGAATTATTTAGTGCGAAAAATGTGATGAACAATATTGCAAGTAATTAAAATATTCGTATATAAACATATTTAATTATTTATAATATTGAATAATTTGTTAAATAACATTTTTTAAATTTGGTTTAGAAGACTTTTATTAATATAATTCGACTTCTAAACAAATAACTTACTTATTATTTCATATAAGAAACTAAAATTCAGAATGTATTTGCAACAAGAATATGATTTATATTAAAATAAATCATGAAGTCAGTGAAATGGCGCGCTTTTTTCTAGGTAGTGAATCATATAGATAATTAACCAAATTTTATCATCCTGTGCCATTTAGCGCAATTGGAAAAGTTCAACTCGTTATATTTAACTAAATTAGAACAAAAAATGAACCTAATGTCAACAACTTTAACCAGCATCGACAGCAACATAAAAAATCTACAAGAACGTGCCCACGTTTGGGACACTTTCCAGTTACATGTCTCCGCCTGGAACGAACAAATCAACACACTAGACAAAAAAGTTGAAATCATTAGCAAGTATGCTTCCATATAATATTCTTTTAGTCACAAAATAGCTATTAAATAAACTTTTATAGGGGCCAAGAGAAAATGTTAACATCAGACAGTAAAATGAATTCTATCGCAAACATAGAATACAAAACCGAACGTATAATCGGTAAACTGGATGATAATGCTGCGAATTTACAAACAGTTATAAAAATAGTCGAGAATCAACACGATCCACTCTTGGGGGAGTTTACTACGCGAGGGGTACTCAGTACATTAAAAACCATTGAACGAAAATTGGATAAAATACAATTAAATAGTCAATCATTGTTATCAAAACAAATAAATGATAATAAAAAAGACAATTCAGGCAAGTTATTAATCAAATGTAACACACCACCGATCGTAGAAGAGCTTTTGAGTGACGTCGCCTCAAAAGTTGACGTCATGTTTGATAAATTTACACGCACAGATGAGCAAAATGACGAAAGTAGTACCGAACAAGAAAATACAAGTTCAAGTGATGTTTCTACGGAAACTAAATCGGATCCTGACTTAAAACTAATCAAAGGGCTACTAAAACGTTTGAATCAACCATGCAAACGTACCATAAAGGTGTTAGAGACGTTAGAGACATCAATTAAGAGCATTGATAACACTACAATCGCCATCTTGGAAGATGAACAATCACTTCACACAGATTTAGTAACATTTTGTAGAAACAATGACAAAAAACTCCAATCTATTTCGACAAAAACAAGCGATTTAATTGTAAAACTCGAAGATTATTTGACTTTATTCAATAATAAAATTAATATTGATGAAACAATTTCAAATTATTTCGTTGAGCAACGCGAACATTTTCGTACTATTTTAACTGATGAATTCAATAAAAATTGTCAATTTCAACAATCACATTTAGACTCAAAACCATCTTATAATCCTGAAGACGATTTTATTTCAAAACTTAAATACTCAGAAAAATCTAATTGCGATGACCTAAGTTCTAATGATTTAAGTGGCATTTATATTTTTGGTAGAAGTGAATATAAAAACGCCGCCAACCGTGGCTTCAACGTGCGTTACTGCGAGATGCGAAATGGTGAACCGTGGACTGTGATCCAACGAAGAGGATTGAACCCAGACGCACAACCGTTCAATCTGTCTTGGTCGAATTATAAAAATGGTTTCGGGATGCTGGATAAAGATTTTTGGTTCGGCAATGATTTTATTCATATATTATCTGATGATTATAAATTGGTTTTGAGGGTTGAACTAGAGGATTTTGATGGGAATTCCGTTTGGGCGGAATACGGTACGTTTGTTGTTGGGAATGAGGAAGATAATTATAAATTGAAAATTGGGGATTATCGTGGTAATTCGTCGGATTCATTTTCGACGCATAATAATTCGTCGTTTAGTACGTATGATCGCACCAATGACGAAGCACCTGCCTGTTGTCCGTGTTCTACTTCGTATGGTGGGGGTTGGTGGTTTTATAGGTGAGTCTTTTGTATTTATTCATTTTAAAAACAAATTTAGTCGGTTTTTATATAATTTGCTATTGTAAAACTTACTTAATATTTATTTAGAAAATATTATATATTTGTGTTTAATAGTTAAAATGTTACGCCACTGGTAAAGTTCATTCTATCTGCATTACACATATGTTATGCGAGTAATTCAAAGTAGGTGTTGCTAAACTAAAGCTAAAATTATTTCATTTTATTTTTTTATGCACAAGTTAAAATTGAAGATAATTTGTTTCTTGAAATATTTTAATTAAACAACATTTAATCAACGTTTTGGTTGCCAAAATAATATTGCGACATTCATATATCGAATTAAATGAAAATTAGTTTGTATATATGTATATTTATATATAGAACAAAAAATATTAATTTAATTGTATTTTAGTTGTTTTGAAGCCAATTTAAATGGTATTTATTATAAAAATCCACGAGAAAATGAATATTTCCGCGGACTTATTTGGGAACATTGGCTAGGAAATTATTCATTAAAGAAAACCAAATTGATGGTTCGACCTAAATCAAATATTGAACTTGAATCGGATTTAGGCTCAGGCAAAGAACCTGAAAATCCTGAAGTCCTGCCTAAATTAGTTCCTATAGAAGAGCCTTTCGAAATTCCTGAAGATCCATAATTTACTATTTAATAAATAAAACTTATTTTCTAACTTATAATAAAATATATATTTAAACCAAAGACTTTCAATACAAGTAATGGAAATTAACTTTAATAAATATTTGATTTTATTAACACGTTTTTTTTAATTTTATGATATTAAAAAAAAAATTGGTTTTGTTATTAGAGAAAAAAAATTGTTAATCATATTATTTATTAAGGCCCCCGTATAAAATAACATTCAAGCGCTACTGTTATATTTTTTAACCTTTGGTTTATTTTTGTCTATTGACATAATCTCATAAAGTATTGATTACATGCATAACCAATATGAAAAGAATTCTTTATAATTAATCAAATATCTTAAAATAGCAAGACGTAATAGGGATGAACAATTATAATATCATTAGTAAATTTAATTTCAGAGAGCAATAAATAATAAAGTATTTTAGAAATAACAAAATATGTCTTAATTTTGATATTACGAAGTAATATAAATTTTCTTAGCATAATATAGTTTCTAAAAATATAATTTTAGTAAAATTAAATTTTGTAAAGGTTGTAGCCTTGTTTCCTTTATGTGTTTGCAAGTACCAACCTAAGGTATCAAAATATTTATAAACAAGTTTTTACTTTAAAAATGTAATTTTCGTTCATTAATTATTTTTCTATTAATCAAACCAAATTTAAAGTGTAATATATATTTAATAGTATTGCTGAATTAGTATTTAAAATGCTTGAAATATTCTATTTTCGCAGTCGTTTATTTTGTACATCCTTGTTTACGATCTGAAATGAATGTAGGAACATATAAAATTTTTAGTGAACTTTGACGTAGCTGTCAGTGCACTGTCATATCACGTTATTTGTGAATCATAGTGAAAATTAATAAATCTCTGCGATTGAACAGCTTTAAAATGTTTCGATCTTCATCCACATTCGATAAATTATTAGGTAAATTATTTGTATTGTACACACTTAGGTTATTGCGTTTTTAAATGAAATACGCCCTTGTGTTTTCGAATCATTTGTAGTTTCTAATCATTCGTATTTCTTTCTTTAGAAAAAGCCACTAGTAATCTGCTTTTAGAGCCTGATTGGGCATCGATTATGATAATATGTGATTTGATTCGGCAGAACGATGTACAGTAAGTGTTTTGTATTTATATATGTTGATTGAAATTAATTATTTATTTGGCTGTTACAGACCAAAATATGCCATTTTAGCTATCAAGAAAAGACTTTATTCACCAAATCCACATTGTTCTATGTACGCGTTGCAAGTTTTAGAAAGTATTGTAAAAAATTGCGGTATGTTACAATTTATTTATTTATAATACAATTGTGGCATTTAGGAGTAATACCCCCCTTTAAAAATCAATGCTTCATTCATTACATTCTTTTATGAACTTCAGTTATTTCGTTTTCCTTTTTATATTTTTAAGTACATTTGTTATGTCCCATTTTTAGATCACCATCAGATCGTAAGTTTTCTCATTTATGCTTATATTCGCCAAATATTCTAAGCAGTTTTATTTTAAGGCCTACTTTTTTTCGTAATTATTCGGGCCCCCTCATCAGTTCTCTATTTTTTTTTATTCTTTCACATTTTTTGTCACTTTTTGGACATATATATTTTTTATTTGTAAATTTAGTGAACGTTTTATTTAATTTTATCAGTAAATATATTTAATCCGTTTTTTAAATCTAGTATTGTATTATAAGTATATTAAATACAATAATTTCGTCATAATTTGAATTAAAAAAATCACATATATAGTATTTAAAATAATAATTTTGCTCAAGAATTATAAAAAAAATACAACTTAAAATAAGATTCTCATAAAGTTTACATTTGACCAACGGCGCAATAAAGTAATTGTGTGTAATTCTAGCTTACAAATTTAGATCACCAAAGTAAATATTTGTAATTTTGATTTGATTTTGTTTGGATAATAGAGATAATTGTTAGTCTGTTAATAATAAAGATTAGTGATGCGATGTTTGGAATTCTGTAAGATGAATCTGTAAATGTTTTTAAAATATATATATATATATATATATATATATATATATATATATATATAGATATATATATATATATAGATCTATAAATAATACACTTATTCAGTATAGTTAATAGTAAAAATCAAAATGTATGTTTGATTTGTAATTTATTTAAAATAATTTAAACTCTTTAAAAATGTTACTGAACTTGCACAGAATCGCTCAATAAAACTAGTAGCGATCTTATAAAAATCAAATGTTGATACTTTATTTCAATTTATAAAATAGGCTCATCAGTACATGATGAACTAACATCAAAAGCCAATTGTGAAATGTTACGCGAACTCGCCAAAACGACACAACACGAAAACGTTCGCGCAAAAGTGTTAGAACTGATCCAAGCATGGACATTCGCGTTCCGTAAATCAACCAAATACCGAGCACTTAAGGTATGACTCACTACCCTCACCCCCTTCCCGACCCGCACACAAATCTGGCAAAGAACAATTTAGTATTGATTTTCTTTAAATGAATTATCGTATTAATAGGATACGATGAACATCATGAAAACGGAAGGTTTTAAATTCCCAACATTACGCGAGAGTGACGCGATGTTTAGCGCGGACTCGGCTCCCGAATGGACCGACAGCGATGTGTGTCACCGGTGTAGGGTGCAATTTAGTTTCGTACAGCGAAAACATCATTGTCGCGCTTGTGGTAATGTTTTTTGCCATCAGTGTTCGCAGAAAACGACTACTTTGCCTAAATTTGGCATTGAAAAAGAGGTGGTTGTAGATTTTAAAAAAAAATTCAAATAAGGTAATTGTAAAATGTGTTTTTTATTTTTGTATTAGGTGCGAGTTTGTGATGCTTGCTTTGAACTGGCTAACAAACCAGTGACAGCGCAAGCAGCTGGTAATACTGAGAAGGAGAAAGAAAAAGAAACTGATCTTCCTGCGGAGTATCTGACGAGTTCGTTGGCGCAACAGAACCAGGTCAGTCCAGAAAAGGTTAATAGTATAAACATTTTATTTTTATTAATTTTAACAAGTCTTTTAATAAATATTAGTAATATTTCATGATTCGAAACTCACAACAAAAATGTTTCTTTGAGTCTATGACATTTTACTGGTAATGCATGTCCTAGGGTAAATATATATATATATATATATATATATATATATATATATATATATATTATATATATATATATATATATATATATATATATATATATATATATATATATATATATATATATATATATATATATATATATATATATATATATATATATATATATCAAATAATACAAGTTTAGATTGTCTATAATATAATATTTTTTTATCTGTATATTTTTGTTATAATACAGACATTTTGTGTTCTTGATACTTTTAGATTTTATTTGACATTCATTACTAGTTTTATGTCAATGTAAACTTATCTAGACAGTTTAAATAAAGTTCTAAATCAAAAATTAGACGTACACAAAGACAACACGTCATAAGAACATTAAAAATTATCCAATATGTTGCGTTATGAAATAGCGCGTATGCCGGTATTGTTAAAATATATATATATATTGCAGAAAATAAACATATTCAAATGTTACAATATCGACATTTTATATAATATTTCATTTTACAGGCTCCACCACGCAAAACTGAAGAAGAACTTCGTGAAGAAGAAGAACTACAACTTGCTCTAGCTTTAAGCAAATCTGAAGCTGAACACAAAGAAAAAGAAAAGATGCGAGTTACCAGTGCTATGCACTCTAATCCAGGTAACATACTGAGGGACTCCAATACTCAAGAAAACATAACATATTTTCACATGTATCCAATTTTTTTTTTAATGTTTTAGAAGCTCGTCAATCGCCTGTAAATACAGCAACCGCGCGTAGCCCAAGCCCAGTAGAAGATCAAGCAATGGACCCCGAACTCGCCCGCTATCTAAACCGTTCGTACTGGGAAACTCGCCAGTCCGATGACCAAGATCGTCCTGCGTCTCCGTCGGCGCCATCGCCCATGCAGAACAACGTTTCAAAACCGCAGTTGAACGGCGTAATAGATCTAGAAATGGACGAATTCGCAGAAGCGCTCAAGAGCCAAGTCGAGATCTTTGTTAATCGCATGAAAAGTAATTCTAGCCGAGGAAGATCTATTGCAAATGATTCCAGTGTGCAGACGTTGTTCATGAATATTACAGCAATGCACTCAAGATTGTTACGGTATATTCAACAACAAGATGATTCAAGGTTGCATTATGAAGGACTGCAAGTACGCTCATTTGTTTTACATCTTTTATAATTTAATACAATTAAGGTCGTCACAAATATGTTTGCTTACAGGACAAATTAACTCAAGTTAAAGATGCACGTGCCGCTCTGGACGCGCTTCGAGATGAACACCGCGAAAAGCTGCGTAGACAAGCAGAAGAAGCTGAGAGACAGCGTCAATTACAAATGGCGCATAAGTTAGAAATTATGCGTAAGAAGAAGCAGGAATACTTGCAGTATCAAAGACAATTGGCTCTGCAAAGAATACAAGAGCAAGAAAGAGAGATGCAAATGCGACAAGAACAACAGAAACAACAATATTTAATGGGGCCACAGTACGCGTATATGGGATCGCCGGTGCATGGGGCTACTCCACAATACCCACCTCAAATGGGTGGTGGCCCCGTTTATTATCATCAATATGGTCATCCAGTTATGGGGCAACCTCCACAAATGCAACAGCCTGGCGGGCCGAATATGGGTCAAATGGGCCCACAAATGATGCATCCTCCGCATGGTAATTTTACTAAATATTATATATGACTAATTTTCTTTTATTATATTATTTGTTGCGAAGAGATTTTAATTGTGACTCAAGAGATAAATATATTTTTAGCAATAATTTAAATAAATATGAATAAAATTTAAGGTACTCCATCTCAAAGCCAAATGCCGATGCCAATGGGACCTCCGCAAGGACAGCTCCCTCAAGGTCCCCCACAACAACAACAACAAATTCCTCAATTACCCCCACCAGGTCACAGCATGCCCCCTGTTGCCAATATACCGCAACAGCCTCCTAACACTCCTCAACAACAGCCGGGTCCTCCAGGACAGGCCCCCATGGGTATGCCAATGAGCGCTCCTCTACAAAGACCCAACGCTCCGGCAGGTCAAACGGGTATGCCGCCCCAACAATATCCTCAAGTCGGTGCTATGCCACCTGCTATGGGACAACAACAACAACCGCAGCCACCACAACAGCAAGCTCCTCCGTCTGCAGAAGGGCAGAATTCACAAAATAATACTGCAGAACTTATCACCTTTGATTAGATTTAAAATGATTATCTTTCTATGTAATCTAAAAAAAATTATATGTATTTCACGCTAGAATAGAATTGAATAAATATTGTAATACTGCTACTTAGAAATGAAATACAATTATATGTAATTAATGTTTATAGGTAAAATAAAAAATCACTTGAAGGAATCTGGAGTAACTGCCATGTAGCAAAATACGCCTCCTTGCATTTGCTTCGCAGCTACATAAGCACGTCCATCCGGGGAATGATGTTGAAGTATCGGAGCGATTGGACCAACTCTTGGTAGATGAGCAATCTTTAACATACCCAGGTAGAATTTATGAAATATATATTAATACATTACATTTTAAATCGAGAAGGCCATGAACTCGTGTTATATATTATAAAAAATAAACACTTTACCTTTTTAGCGACCATATTTCCTAAATTCTCCGCCAACGGTGCTAAATTATCACAATCCGGCGGGCCATGTTTGAACATGCCATGTAAGTAATTATTCCGTGTTTGTATTCTTAAAAGTTGCGCGTATTCATTACGTATTCGGCCCATTTCGATATCATCTCCGGACATTCTAGACAATTTTTTCACCCACTGAGAACACCGTACTCTGTCTATATAAATGTATGATCATTTTTCAAATACACAACAAAACATTCGTATAGTACCGTAAGGACATTCTAAGTTCGGTGCTTTTAACGCGATTTCCCGTAGCGCGTATTTGAATTCTTCGTTATCTTTATTTGCCATTTTAACTTTGTCTTATAACACTGAGAATTTTCATAATTATTAAAAACAACTGCTACTTTGCGAGTTGTCAATTTATTTTCAGTGTCGTAGATAGGACTTTATAAAAAAATAATACAAAAGAAATATTTGTTTTTTTTAATAAAAACTTGATATCCATCTAAGAGTGATTCTATTCACTCTTAAATGGATATGACGAATGAGCAATAGGATAATTGTGGCTAAAAATGTTGAAATAAAATAAAACACAATTTCATAATTAAAATGTTGTCTGTATTGCAGTAAGTCTTTAGTTCGCACATAAATAACTTATATTTATGTATCCAGTAACCCAATTACTAAATATATATTTTTTAAAAGTAGTAAAATCAGTCAAAAACTGTCTAATATCTTACAAATTAATGAAAATTTTCCTGAGATGTCTAGCTTCAACATAATTTATTAAATAAAAGCAGTATAAAAATTAAAACTAAGAACATTATAGCAGTCATTATTTAAAAACACAAATTAACAATAACACATAATGTGGGTGAATAAAAGTGAATGCAATTACGATTAAAACTAAATATTTAAGATATAAGAGAAGAAACAGAAAATCACATTACAGTAATACAAATAGTAGTTTTTTTTTTCTTTTTCGGAAACAAGTCATCATTCGTATTCCAAAATATGTTTGTGATAAAACAACAAATACCTGAAAACAAATGAGTTTTTTTCTTATTAATATTAAACAACTAGTTTTACGTAGAAAATAGCACTTTAAAATAAGTCGTACCCTTCAGATTTGAGCACATCCTGTAGGTTAGCCCTAGTGATGACGTCATCGTCACATTCATACCAATAATCTCGTTGTTGTCGGACATACGCAATATAATGGCCAGCATTGATCTTTTGTCCGAGATGATGTATTACAGCGAACAACGAGTACCGGTTATCCGTTGCCAAATTATTGTCATCCGAACTACTTTGACTCATAAATGGAGTCATATCCAACATTTCCGGAAATGATATATACGTTGAGATCTTTTTCTCAATCTAAGAAAATATTTAATAAATCACACTTTTCCTTTGTATTGAAACGATTTACTAGTTTAGAATATATTTATGGACCTTTTAGGAGTAACAGGAGCAAGAAAGATGAATTTGTAAGTGAAGCATTTAATAGAACTTACATTTTTTGACCTTTCGAAACGTTTCAGATGAAAACTAACGACGACCGGTAACGTTTTGACGCTAAGCTGTTTCGTGGACTCCTGATACGATTCGCAGTTCGAGCAGAGGATTTTAGCGGTCGCCCCTAAATGTTCGGCTCGTGTGTATCGTTCTAAACAGTCACCTAGTGATGATGGCGGTGTGCTACCAATTTGTGAACACGCCAAATCCAGAGAAATCACTGATATTGGATCAATTGTTGTTGAAACCCCTCTACACAAGAAACAAGTAATATATTTATTTATTTTAATCTAACATTTAACGCAGTAATTTAAGTAGTATGACGCCGCCCTGGTGTCAAATTTACGAAATTATATTCGTTATTAATTGTTGGTGTACTTGTATAGTTAAGACTCAAATCAATTAAGCAGAAATGAGATAACTTACTTGCATTTTTGGCAAACAACATCAGATTGCAGTCCGCCGGTGAAGATCTGATCGATGATACAAGTACAGTGATTGGGTTTGCCTGGGGTCGCTTCCAATGGGGGCATAGCTCCTAGACATTGTTGATGTAAAACGTCTAGAGTTGCTAAGAAAAATTCGTGCGCATCTTTTTGTTCGTAGCCTGCTAAACTTTTTGCATTTGTCCAGATTAAATGTAAAAGGTGATGTAGTGCTAAAGGACCACGGGCTCCCTTATAAAATTCCTTTAAAAATATATAGATTTGTAACAAATTTTAGGTTTACGTTAGTAATTTGAGAATATAGACCTGGAAAAGTCTAGATAGCTCACAAACAAGACATGACCCTGTACTTTCTTTACATTGGTGTCTTTCTGCCAAGAAGTAGTCACGCAATAGAGGAGTATGCATTAAAGCCTGTAATTTATACGTAATATATTAATTATAAAAATAATTTTGCGATATTTTAATTATCTGAATATAAAATTTAAGAAAAATAATAATTACCTGTACGATACAGTTCATGAAACATGTCGACCCCAAATTCAACAATCCTCGAAGTCCGATTGTTGACTGGGGTGTAATGCATACACGTTTCCAGTGGCACTTCAACAGTTGGCGTTCTAGCGCCGTTGGATCCCATGGCGCCCAGGACAAAGTTCTATTTTTTCGATGTAATGCAGTCAGTTCGTTTGCTTTGCTGATTTCTTCTAGCTCCGCATCGTACACATAATCGCCGCATTCCAAACACAGCACGTGCCCAAACGTTAAGTCTACCGATAGACAATGTTTAGCGTCCGCGAAATGTTCTTCGATGTGGTCAATGCAGGCAAAGAATACGCATTGCAGACACGAATGTAAACGTTTCAATGATTTTCCACATACGTGGCAGAAAAATTGGAATGCCTGAAATTAAATAATAATATTTGTTTTTAATCTGTATTTCTTTTCCCCGGTTGCGGTTCAAATATTCTATTTTTGACCATTTAACATTACAAAAGAAATGCAAAATTATTCTAAATCAATCGTTATAAAGCCAAAGAGTGTTTTTTTTTTCTATATTTCATAGAAATAAGGATGTGTTATTAGGAAATTCGTAAATCTGTTAGTTTTTTATGATATTCATATGTTCCGAATTAAACCGGATTTTCTAATACCTACAATATCCGGTTCTTAGCAAACCTGATATCCGTTTTGTTTATACATATTTCGAATTTTGAAATACAAAAACCAGATCTGGTTCTTATATATATTTACATAAAAGGACATAAGCATGTAAATGTAGCCATATAAAAAAAATCCTATTTATATGCTAGTCATCTAGTTCGAAAAATGTATCATAGATTCAAACCAATTCATAACAGATTTAATCAAATTATCTACTAGAGACCCCAGGTGAACAATAGTAAAATAATAAACAAAGAAACTACGTTCAGTTGTGTTTATTTTATTAATTCTACAAACTGTACAGGCTTAATTTTAATATTTGTACACAAAATAAAGTGATAAAATATGGTAAAAGTAACCTTGTATTTTCTTGATCCGGGAGCAGAACACACCACGAAATAAGCATGAATTACTCGATAAGATTGAACACCCTCTTTGGCCTTAAAACTCGTTAGATGATCGCAGCCATTTAAGTTCATTTCAGTAAATTTACACGTGGCGTAAAAATAAAATTGATTTTTATTTTGACGGTTAAATATCACGGGACTTTCAATTATTCACCCAACCAACCCCACAACAAGTACTGGCTGGGTTTGGGGTGCGGCTACGATACCATCTACTCGCTACTCCGCACGGCACACGCGCAATCGTAAACAGACTGATTGCTCCTATTAACAGCACTTGTGCGAATTTATTGAGGACTGCTGACGTCAATAAAAACCTGGCAAACTTAACTATGTTACCGAATTTTGTTAACAAATGAAATACAACAATTAACAGTGTTGTAGCACAAGTTACTAAATCAAAAAAAAATATTTTAAGTCAGTTTAATTGCGCTTTAATATATATTTAGCTCGAATTAAGATTATTTAAATTTTGATAACATTGGCAATCCTAACAATCAGCTGAGTATCGAATATATATAAGATCAGACATACGTTTCTGTAATCATCAATGAAAACTACAGAAGAATCAGCGTTAACCGATTTAAACGCATGTCTTGAATAATTTGACACGTAGGAACGTATACATTGAGAATATGAAACAAGCAATATAACACTGAAGTTAGCTACTTGAGTTTTTGTTAACTTATATGATAAAAACTTATCTAGAAGCATTTAAATTTATTTCTATGACTAGCTTACGTTTTTAACTATCGAATATGTTTAAATATTAGTACGATTTTATGATTTTACATTGAAATTTTTGTTGTTATAGCTATCTTCATTGTATATATAAATTAGTTTCTGTATGATAATTTGCAAAGTTGCATGTTTGATTATTGCGCTAGTTAGATTATCTATCAATCATCCACCACATCAACATTTGTGCCACGATGGCTGCGAATGTTATGGGTGATAAAAATAGTATAAAAACCGACGAAATAATGGTGCAAACACAAAAGAACGTCGAAATAAACGTGATAAACGAAAAACCAATGACAGAAATTGCGATTGAGGCATCGCAGATAGTCAGTCGTTTGGAGCAAGTTGCCGAAGGGGCTCAATTAAATGATGCTGCGTTTGCACAACCGACAGTGTTCTTGGGTTTGGAACAGAAAAAAAGCACCGATATTATGGCTGTCATAGAACAACTGGTTTGTGGTGACGAAACTAACGAAAACTCGAATTTGTTGGATGACATCGCTAAGTTGACGGTCATTTCTCATTCGATTGCTGCGTATATCGGTGGCTTGGAACGCACGAAATTAAAGAAAATCAGCACCCGATTAACGACTGACTGTTCAAGATGGGTTAGCCAAATGTTTGGGTTAGTAAACTAAAAGTTAATATTCGTCGAGCAACGAACAAATTTTATTGTTGAACAGAAAGTTAATATATTCACTAAACTATAAGAAATCATTCAATATACACTTAAATAAACCGGCATTAGGCGTGTTAAATATTTGACAGTTGTATACATTAGTTGATCGAAATCTGTATGAACCACTAGATCAAAATCCCGGTAGATCGATATGGATATGGTGCAATCTACGATAAAGCAATGTTGTCAACTTGACAAAAATAAATTCCACCAAATTATTATTTAGCTTAATACGCGGTATTAAAATCACTATTATATTTATTTATTTTATAAAATATAAACAATTAACAATTTGTTATAAAATAATTAAGAAATAGTAAAATTTCATTTCAAATTTTTTTGTTTATTTTTTATTAATATTGATGAAATATTTAAATAAACATTTTTTTTATGCAGATTTTTAGATTGTGGTGTCTGCTATCATGATGATCAATTGGATGGTTTGGTGCGCGTAACTCGAATGGTGTTACATTACAAATACCCTAGATACGTCGAAGATGGGGCCTTAGCTCTAACGACGGCCCCGCCAACTATCTATAGTAGTGTTGCGAGCCCATTGGGCGTCGTGCAACATTTATGTAGACAGTTGGGATTGCCGTTATCTTGTGTGCGACCTGTTCCTGTAAACACGTTATTTGGTGAGTAAATAATTGTTTTAAACAAATGGTATTTTGACTTCGTTGAACGTTTTGTTAAACAATTACTGAGTAATTAAATACATGATGTAATTACATACATATGAATAAAATTAACAATGAATTTTGTTTTTAAATATTTGATTACGTTTGTAACATTTTTTAAACTTGAATTTAATAGGAAATGGTATGATGTAGTCATTTCCGTCATTATAAATACAAATTTGTAATAGAGGTCATACAGCTAACATCAATAAAATTTATAGTCTATTATTATCTTTAGTAAATGTTTACTTTATCGTCTATATTTGTTTTTAAGTATTATAAGTTATTTCTTAACGTTTTTAACATCAATGTTATTATTTATATTGTTTTTTTTTGTTTTATAACTTTTAAAATCTTAGGCGTAACTACATGATCAATAAATAATAATTATATAAACCCAGCAATTCTGTCTAAATTAATTTTGATATATTATATTCTAAAGGTTCACAACACACAATGGATGTAACAGTTCTGCAGAGGATGCTTGCGGAAGACGCTGCAGCAGGTCGCACGCCATTGGTTGTCGTGGCTGATGTGGGCACGCCCATTGCGGGACATGTGGACAACATACCACGTTTACAGGAGCTGTGCAAAGCGCATGATGCCTGGTTGCACCTACGCGGCCACGGTTTAGCAGCGCTTGCACTACCATTTCAACATAATGGACATGTATATTGTTTTTTTCAACTATTCTTTATTATTTATGCTGCTTTTTCTAAATATATTCTTATCTTGCGCATTATTATTTTCTTTTATTTGTAGTTTAGTTGCTTGTCATTATTTTCATAGTGTGTCGCGACACTTCTAGATATGCTCATCATGTTTGTACGAGAATATATTAATTTGAAAGTGTATCGCGACTGCAAAGCAGTTGTAAACCACTGGATCGAAGTTTATATTCAATTTTCACCATAAGGTGCATCTTCAGACTATGTGAATAGTCTGAAGATGCCGTTAGAGAGTTAACTGTGTTCTAAACAATTGATAATAACAATTTCTATATTATTGCTTTTCAGTTACCGAATATAGCAGATAGTTTTACATTACCAATTGGTTCCTGGCTGGGCATACCCGGATTACCTATGGTCGTATCCTTATTCAACTAAAACAAAACAAACACTTTTTTTTTAAATCATAAATATTAAAGCTGAAACATCTTTAAAATTATATATCATTTGTATTACTGCTATGAACATTTCTTTAGCTTAAACCTAGACCCTGTACCGGTTATGGGATGCAGGAATATTAACGATAGGTACATCTAAAGGACGCCAGGTGGGCACAAGTCGCGAAAGCACACTACCAATGATTGCTGGCCTGAGTACAGACCATCAGCAGCGCCGAGTGATCTGTTTGCCGCTATGGGTTTGTCTGCAGGCGCTTGGACGTGAAGGAGTCCACAGTCGAATTCGAGATGCATTTTTCGCGTGCGAACGAATTTGGTCTGCCGTTGATGTTTACAGACATGTTCGAGTTTTGGTAAGTTAATATTATTTATCCAACATACACTTAAACATAATTAAAATAATGATAAGCAAGCTCAAATAACAAAAACGTACAAAGCTAAAAATATTCCAAACTGGAAAGCTCAATAGGAATCTTTACGTCACAATTTTTAAAAATGTAATTCTCTGAACTACACTATTTATACTATGTATAAGTAATTGTTGTTCTGAATTTAATTATATCTATTTCAGAGTCAAAAACCAGGTGGGGAAGGAGGTACTTATTCGATTTCAGATATTATAACAAAACCAATCAATATATCGGTAATTTATATTCCTAAATTTGTTAACTTCTAATACAATTTATTTAATAATTTTAGACATTATTTGAAGTGACAGCAACTTCAGTAGTATTTCAATTCATTCCTGAAGTAGCTGAAGGAGAAGTGCTAAACCGAGTGCCGCCATATTACGACAAATTAAACTCGTGGTTAGGTCAAATTCTACAACTAGATACTCCAAACGTACGAATTATAACTGGCTTTAACATACTTCACTCTAATTTAGAGTTTTATGTTTCGACAGATACCATTAGAGATTTGCGAATTGGAAAATAGTGGAATCGTTATTCGATTTTGTCCGTTTGAAAACGCTAATGAGGTACAACCGAGTCCTGAAGAAATTGATAATTTCGTTGCTTGTTTGGAACAACAATTGGTGATACTGCAAGCGACAGTGCAACAGAAGGAGCATTTTATGAAAATGGTTGAGGAGTCGCCGGTTTTGAAGTTGGTTGAAATGCCTGATTGGGCAGGTAAATAAAGAATTTTATAGGGAATTATATGACATTATTATTTATTTTTATATACTTGAGTAGGTTTAGGTGGAGTTAGATACGCACCGGAAGGATGGGAACAGTTGTTAACAGACCAAGCAAAAGAAGAATTAAATAACTTGAATATTGCTTTGGTTGATGCGTTAAGATCTACAGATTCTGCTTTCTCGCTTGGAGAAGGGATTGATGGACTTGTATGCGTTAGGTGCTTATATTTGTTTATTTAAAAATGATGTGGAATTAATTTTAAAATGATTAGATTTGGGATGTTAACGGCACAATCGGACGTGGAAGAATTGTTAAATTTAGTTATTCGAGTTGGTAAATCAGTAGAAGAAAATTCGAGAGTGTTGGATTCTATGAGTGAAATTGTCAAAAAAGGTATACATTTGCTGTGGTTAAATTTATTTGTTATATTTATTCTTTTTTAATTTTTATTTTATAGGAATTGAAACAGCTACTTTAGATCTACAAAAAGAGAATGAAGATCGTCTATGGCAGGAGGGTATTTTACGGCATGTGCCTGTTGTTGGGTCATTCGTAAATTGGTGGTCACCGAAAGGGTAAGATATTTTGATTTTAAACCTAAACAAAAATTATGTGTTACGGTTCTTCTTTGAGGACTAAAATGGCTTTATTTTGACAGCACTAACTATTGAAATTTTCGGTTTTATTAAAAATATATATATTATTGGATGAATTTTCATATTTTGCACTACTAACACATCTACTTGTAATTCACAGTAAAGAAAGTGGTGTGCGTGGCCGCAGCCTTAACCTAACGCAAGGCGTCGTCGAGTCCACCGAGAACATCTATCGGTACCACATGCAGTTGCAGAGCGGTGTCACGCCCACCGGCACCAAGTCCCCGCCCACACCGCTCGTACAAACCCCTGTGGGTGCCGGCAGCCATTCGCGGTCTAGTAGCCACGCGTCTGCCTCCTCACAAGGAGCCTCCTCTATACCCCCACCACCCGCCTCCCCTGTCTTACTAACACAAACCAAGGAGACTGAAAAAGTATTACAATAATATGATTTTTGTAGGAGTAACAATAATTATATAAGTGACCTAACAAAAATAATTATAAATTAACAAGTTATTTAGTTATGTAATATATTCAATTTTTGCCGAAGTATGTCGTCTTTGGACATGTTAATTAGTAGGTGCAATACTTATTATTAATAATTTAATAATAATAAAAGATAAATATAATGAAGTTTTATTATTTTTATCTGGATTTGTTTCAGTTTTGGCTGATTTTGTAACATTTATATAGTTGAGTTCGGTATTAGATTTGAGACACAAAAAAACGTCATACTAGAAGATACTTTAATAATAGACTAGATTAATACCGAATTTAATCTATATTTAAATGCATTATATGCATTTTTGATCTTACGTTATATATTACATTGCAAATTATTAATTGACAAACATGTACACCTGAAATATCGAAAGTTTGGTTAAATTTTGGTTTGACCAATTTAAAAATAAACCATTTCAACCAAAAATTGCGACTTAATATATTATTTTACATAAAAAATAAGCTAAAAATGTGGAAATTCTAAATAAAAATATGATAGAACTAAAATAACGCACATTAATTTTAATAATTAGAATAAAACAAAACCAGTCAAAACCGAAAAATCCACAATGGTAAATACTTGTAATTTTGTATTATTGCTTGTGATCAGAAAAGTTATTATTTTATGGATTAACAAATATATGTAAAGACACAAAATAATGAGGCCGATAGCTTCAACTAAAACTCAAAATAATTATCTTACAGATATCTTATTTAGGATTTTATTTGAAAATTAAAGTTAATTTTAATTATTTTAGTAAACTAAAAATACATTCTTTTATATTATAATTAAATTGAAAACACTGATTTTACCAAAGATGTTTTCAATTTGCTTGAGAAATAAAATTCTGCTTAAGACATGATCTTCCTACATTTAAAATTAAACAATTAGTGACTTTTTAAAATGTTAACTACACACCTTTATTACTTCCTTCTTTTGTTTACACATTGTACATAAAATAGAAAATAAATAAATGAATTCATCAAATATAAGAAATTGTTTTAATTAT
This sequence comes from Nebria ingens riversi, assembly GCA_018344505.1. NCBI lineage: Eukaryota > Metazoa > Arthropoda > Insecta > Coleoptera > Carabidae > Nebria > Nebria ingens. The sequence goes on from JADQWA010001244.1 coordinate 88,432, forward strand.
ATTATTAATTCTTTTTGCTTGGGTAAGTATCTAGT
>JADQWA010001245.1:0-28306 GCA_018344505.1 Nebria ingens riversi
GAGCCTGATGGTTCACCTTAAATCAATATTATTTGATTTAAAAAAAATGTGTATTAAATATATTATTTATAAATTTAACTATTTAATAACATAAATTAAATTTTATAGTTAGTCTGATGAATAAATAAATAACATTTGTTTAAATGTGAGTAGTATAACAAATGTATTTGTATACTTCGATGGTTAGTTATATTTTTTTATTATTGGTCTTTATAGTTCTTTATAAGGGTAATTAAAAGCATGACTTCTGTAAAACAGTTTTCATTAAAAATATAATATAAATTTCTATGAACCTAAACGTTTTAACATATAAAGAAAAGTGATTGAAAAATATCAGTTAATAAATTACGTATTAGAATCTTTTCTATTATCGCTTCTATAATTGACCGTAAAATTAATCAAATTGAAAACCTTCAGAAAACGCCACCTGACAATTAGCTACACTTTTCCAAATGATTACAGCAATGAGAGAAGCCAACCATCTTTTAATTAATGATGTAAGACTTAATCAAGAATCTAATTAAATCGATCAGACAAGATCGGTTTGACAGTAAAACGATTGCATCTTAATAATCTAGTTAATGATAAAAAGAAAGCCATCTCTAATGAAGACACTATTCTAATTTCATTATTTACGACATTTTTTACATTGCTCAATAACAATAATAATAAATTTAAAATTACCGAAAAGTAAATTGGGAACTCCAAATTGTTATAAATTATTTTACAAATACACTTACCCCAGACAAATTGTTGAGTTCGCCAAGCCACTCATTGAGAAGTTGCTCAGCGTCTATATCCGCTTCCTGATCTGAATCAGCGTTTTCCGTCTCACCGGAAGGCGCATCATGTTTTTGATCCATCTGTAATCAATCAATTTAACATTTATTTTTAAATTTAAACCCTCTTATACGTATTAAATGTTTTTAATGATGACCAATTAGCAGATTAAGTTAGTTACAACTAATCACTTGAGGTTCAATGCTTTTTTAATATTTCTCTTGTGAGTTATTGGTTAGATTAAAATCACATTTATCTTTAAATTGCATCTAATATTGTTTATTCTCAATTTTCATTCATTGTTTGTCTGTTCAATTGTCTGGCATTTTGTTTATGCGTTTGATTATTTCCCATTAAACGAGAAAGTGATATGAATAAAAAACATATATACTATATATATATATTCTTGATATGCATTCCGTGTCGGGACTCAATAACAGTTATTGTTGAAGTGTAAGTGAAAAAAAGACAAAACGTGTCAGTCGTGCATCATGGTCGTGTGTGGCACTTGCGTGGAAATATGTGTCTGTATATTATGTATATATATATATATATATATTATATATATATATATATATATGTATTAGTTAGAACAAGGTACAGTTAGTGTAGTTTTAATAGGTATTTTATAGGTGCTAATTTCGTTTGAGAACACGTTAGGAATTCTTATCACAACTATAAAAATTATTAGATAGCCTAGTTGCACCATTAGTATTAGCTGTAGTGTTTTTTTATATAAATTAAAATAAAAATAAAACTTAAAGTTGGATAAAAATGTTTTTCTCCCATATGGTGCTGTGCCTTTTAAAAATTAGGCAGCTCACTAAAAACACGTTTCAATTAGTGTTTTAATAGAGCCTAAATGTATTTATTACAATAATAATAATAACCACGTATTTTTTTAACAATATTCAGTTATACTTTGTATAAATATTAAATTAATATTATTTTAGGCTGTGTAAGAAAGTTGCCACTTATATTTCATCGTTTTCAATTTCTTTTTGTATTCTTTATGACCGAGCAAAAGAATGGTATATTTTTTATATAACGGCCCACTAAAGTGGGTTTGTTTTCGAAATGAAATGATTTTTTTTAATTCAACAAATTTTCTATTCAAGATAATCATTTATAATAAAAAAAATATATATATTATAGGCAACTTTAAGTATCGTTCCATTGTAGTGGAGAATAGAAATAATATCCGATTCCATTAATCAAGATACTTGAATTGTGAAGATGAACAGAATGCAATGTCATCTTGTTATCATTCCAATTAATTAAAATGGATTGACGCGTGTTGTTAAATTTATTATAAATGAACATTGTTCACAGTTCCATTTAACACTTGTCAATTGTATGTACACATCATTTAGTTAACTCGCCATAAAATCATTTGATTTTATATCTATTATTTTCACAATTACAAGCACAGTTGACGGAAATATTTCGACCGGTTTTCAAACGGAGAAAAGCATAACAAAACAATAAAACAGAAGCTCTAGAATTGGTCTATTTTACTTCTCAATTAACAAATTCTTAATAAAACAACCCCCCCCCGCCCTTCTCCTCCAATACAAATACAAACGTACACAAACGCGAGTGCGTGCAACCGTACGTGTATTGGCAAATTAAATTGTACCACCTTGTAAAATCTAAACGCAACAACAACAAACCGAACATCCTACGTACGTCTAAACCATTCTATAAAGCCGCAGGGTGTACACAAATTTAACACAGGAGAATAACCCTGTCTCCCTGACGAGGATTGTGAATACAGGTCTGGATTAAACCATAATCTCAACCTTTTATTGCATAATGTATTCTAAATACATTCTAGTCAATACCACTCTGATATACTTAGCGACTAGTATTGACGGTGTACCGCGAAATGAAAGTAGCAGAAAAATGGTCGCCCATTCATTCATAAACAGGGACCCACGCTTTATACCCACAATATTTGTACATGTGTTTGTATAGCTATGCATATATGCGTTAGTATGTGTAAGTGCGTGGGCGAAATGAAATAAAGAACTAATACACACTATACCAATCAGTGGCGTTCGTTAAGGGTAAAACCGAACCGTGTAAAAACGATATAGGAATTTTAATTGGATTTTGTATATCATTGGTGTTGTAAAACGAAAGTGGATTGCAACATATAAGTCTTATTGGTCTGGACGGTTTTTTTTCGTGCTTATTTTTAACAGGAATTAATAAAAAATATCGTTGAGCAATTTATGACTTTAGCTTTTGAATTTGTTGTATTACTTCGAGCTTTCTACGCTATATTTTCAATCAAATAATAATTACGATTATTTTAGTATAATTATCAATTTTAAAAAATATTATAGTCAAACTATAATTATTACGTACGAAGATAAGCTACATCCTTTAAACCAACTATTTCATTTAGATTCTAGACAAGATATTTTTTAAACACTAGAATAACTTTTATTTTCTATTTAACTTTACAACTAGACGTACACATTGGGCTATTTAAGATCATAACTTAAAAATATAAAACTTAAATATAAACACTAAAATAACAATTATAAATATACGACAAGCCTGAATTATAATACCATTTCTGACCTAAATAAATAATTTATGCGTATGTAACATAAAATTAAATTTCGTTTAAAATTCAACAAAATCAAATCGATATTTTGTGTCATGAATATTTGTGGCACATAAACGATTTTTAAGCGACACTTAATTCTAAGTTCCAAATACGCAACTGGCTATGAAAGGCAATAAGATCAGTAAAATCTGATAAAAACCAAAAAAGTAATATAATTTAACACACAAATACCGGTATAACAATCATCATAAAAAAAACCAGTCAATTTTCGGGCATCCGTTTTAGTAATATTGTGATTCTACGACTTCAAACACGCAAAATTGATATGAACAATCATAATTTTTCTTTCTTTTGGTAATGCATTAACCACCCTCCGAGTACTGGTCAAATTCAAATTGGTCAGGCAAAGCGTCAGATTGGGATTTTAGATAAAAGTATAAATTATGTAATGCTATTTGTATTATAATAGAAACATTTCTTTTTCGTAAAAATGTAGGAATAATGAATATTTATACTATTTTCATTCGCTTCATAGCGAAGAAATAGGGTCATTTACTTACTTAATGTTGGTAACAATAAAAATATAAAACGTACGATTATATCTGATATACAAGCCGAAATTTTTAACTATTCTTATCGAGACATACCGCGTAATATTTGGTTAAACATAAAATGTAATACAAGTCAAAAGGATTGATACATTACAATTAAATTATACTTATCACATTTGTTTCTTATAAAACCGTATTTTTTATAAGTTATTTGTAATTAAATCGAGTCATGGAGCTTAATATATCCCCAAGAAACAAATAAGAACGCAGTGCTACGAATTAGTTGATCGTGCTCAGTTTCTGATTAACGTGACCAATGAGCGTGATGGTAAACTGAGTTAATCATTTACAAACACTGATTTACCAACTGTTTAGTGTAGAAAACACTATATATCATATTTTTATTACGTCATTAGGATGACTATTAATACGAAACTTTAAACATTAATATCTTTAAATATATAAAAAATAAAATAATAAAGTTTTCTTAAAAAAATTAAATTAATTTTGTTTAAAAATTATTGATTAAGCGTAACTTCACTTAACAATATATATATACGATATATATATATATATATATATATATATATATATATATATATATATATATATATATATATATATATATAATATATATATATATATATATATATATATATATATATATATATATATATATATATATATATATATATATATATATATATATATTATATATTATATATATATATATACGAGGGTGGTCTGAAAAGTTTCCGACCTAACAAAGATACAAGACATTTTTCCAGATTTTTTTTTTATTTTTCAGTGCTGCTATCTTCATGTTGAGGTCGGAAACTTTTCAGACCACCCTCGTATATATATATATATATATATAAATATATATATATATATACGAGTCTATATATATATATATATATATAATATATATATATATATATATATATATATATATATAATATATATATATATATATATATATATATATATATATTATATTATATTTACTAATTAAATTCCTCCTACTTGCGTTTAAAACGTAAGGGGAACAAACAAGCTATGTAACCGATAAAATTTCAAATGTAATTAGGTTCTCAATTACATTTCGTATAGGGCGTATTATGCACTGCAATGTAGCAAATATCTAGCATATATCTACATATAAGGGAAGGCGGACATAGCGTATACGAAAACCCACGTAGTGCTATTTTCAATCAAGTTTGACATGGAATTGATCGATTGATATTTGTTTAAAACTACTTCATAGACGGAGAATGTATACTTTCTTTTACAAGCTTAATTTATACTTCTATTTAATTACTCAAAACAGACTGAGAGAAAACTGATCTTAAAGCTAGAATTTTGTTAGATTTTACTAAAATACAAATATTTATGTAAATTGCATTTTATCTTAGTATTCAACGATTTAAAATAGATAATCGTTTAATTAATCTATTTTAAACACATCTCGAAACAATAACTATTTTATCTCCAATAAAATGAAAGTAATTAATTAAATAATGTTTTTGTATCAAACGCCGTATGGTACCGTTTAATAAACGATATTAAATCAAATAATTAAAATCATGTTCACATTAATTTATATAATGAATGTGGGTCGAAGTCAGTACAAGCACAGCAGGAAGGAAGTCTTCTATGTGACAAGTATCTCTGTCAGTTCACAATTTTTATTTTCATTTATGAGTTACTGTTCATTATCACGCAAACATGCGTTAATATTTCCACAAAAACGCCTCATTAATAATAATATTAATAATAATAAAATTCAATTCTAAAAATAAAAACACCCTTATACATCGCGTAATTACACTAATATTCAATGAAGTCATTTAAATTTATTGAAGCTTTTTGATAATAAAAGTGGTCTATAAATAAAATAGTAAAATAGAAATAATTGTAATTCCCAAGAAGGGAAATTATAAAAACCAGTACTGGAAGTTCTAAATATAGTTTGAAACGACAAAGTTCAATGCCGAGGAGAACAATAACAAAGTTTATTATACACAATCAATAATGTTATCACGCGAGATACAGAACACACGAAGCAACATAATTTACGAAATGTTCACGAGTCAACGTTGATGTACTGTTTTTTGCACTGCAAAATACTCGTTGTAATGCGGAATATTAAATAAAGTTCATAGTAGTTCATAGGACGACCACATCTAGTCCAAACAATTTATTGATGGAATAACTTCAAGCTATATTCGACCTCACACGCTCATACTTCTAAATACATCGTATGTTCACGATTATTTAAGCTAAAGTAAATGGTGAAAATCCTCGCATTATAAAGGGTTGAAATAGACAAATTTCGCTTTCACTATATATCAGCCTTAAATAACGGAAAGCTATTAAATTAGGGAGACCGGAAAATTTATATTCCATGTGGAAATTAACTGGAATAGAGTTAAATTTTCCAGAAGTTCTATTACTTTAACAAATATATATTTACGTATTTGTCTTAAAGCAGCGTTTCTAGTTGTGAATCAATTCAAAATTATATAGAAAATTTAAAGATCTAGCTATTAATTAAAATAAAAAATAAAAACCAAACTACCATTAATTTCTATGAAGATAATTATTGAACTTAATTTATCGTTAATTTATCTATAACTGCGACTGTAACCTGTCAAATAAAATATAATAATTTTCATAGAATGTCTTTATAGACTTTAGAAAATCTTATAAAATTTAAATTTAATTTCTTGTATACCAGCATTTATAGCTATGTTCATATTAATCTATTAAAATTCAAGCTGTGAGCATAATTTATAAACAATATTAGATTATTTATTAATTACACTTGATGGTTGATTAAATTGTTAATAATCTAAGTTCTCTCAACTATTATAATTAACATATCCAACATTAATACCACATTAACAAGATAAGCACAGCGAAACTGATGTATCCAATCACGTAAGAAAGTCACAATTTTGTGCTCTAACAATATTATTAATTGCAATTGTCACTATAGAAAAAAGTATGATTAAAATGAGATTTCTACACGAATTATTATTACATGTGTTAATTATGGCATACAATTATTGTTTGTATTCAAAAATGTTGTTTTTGTCCTTATTTCCGGACAATTTAAGCGAAATTTTCTAAATCATTTGGATTTACGTATTTATAAGTTCAGAAATTGAAATTACACATTTATTATTAGTAACCTGAAAACACGCATTCGTTTATAAGACTGTATCTTACAAAGAAATTGTATTTGATTTATAATTTAATATTTATGGCAATCTAAAGATACAAATTGCGTTATATGTTTAATAATTTTCCATTTAAGGTGAACCATCAAGTTCGCTAAAACATCGTGCTTTGCAAATGAAAATTTAAAAAATACTATTCGATGTGTATATGCATAAAAAATGCTTGGTAAAAATTTCATTTAATTTGAGCTTGTATTAATGGAGAAAAAAAATAAAAACTATGAAAAAGTGCCATTTTGGGGGTTTTTATTTTTTATCTCCAATAATACTAGTTAGAAATAAATGAAATGTGTATCATGCATTTTTAATGCAAATACACATCGAATGACATTTTTTTAAAAATTAAAACTTCCAAATAGACACTTTTTCATAGTTTTAATTTTTTTTCTCCATTAATACAAGCTCAAATTAAATGAAATTTTTACCAAGCATTTTTTATGCAAATACACATCGAATAGTATTTTTTTTATTTTCATTTGCAAGGCACGATGTTTTTCTAAACGAGCCTGATGGTTCACCTTAATTGAGCTGTTTTTTTGCAGAAACGAAAGTCTATTATCTCGCCTTTTAATTGTGCAATACATATAAGTATGGATTTTAATATAATGAAAACAAAATAAAGTAACATTGCAGGGAACGCCACAATTGACATGAACGAGTGACCAAATCAAGTTTTATTTCATGTCTGTATTATCAAATGTGTACTAATATACGTAAAAATAAATCCAAACGAATGTTAACTTATTTACTAGTAGCATAAGGTCTTTCTTGTTTGGTTTCCAATTTAATCAGTTTATTGTCTACAACATGTATTTAGTTGTAACAGGTTTGTTTTTATTTTGCGTTATACAACACTATAGAAATATGCGTTCAAATAAAATATTTGAATTGTGTAGCTGTACTCCTGTAACAGTTTGGACTCGTCAGTGATATTTGATACATAGAAAGTTGAAGTGTAATGTGATATTTTCTTGTTTAGTTCTTATTGTGCAGTGATTTGAATTGATTTAGAATCGTAAGACAGTGTTTTGTAAGACAAATAGTGGCATATCAACACATGAAAACATTAAAATAAAGGTAAATTATTCTATCTAATGGTTAAAAAGTCGTAACATTCTTAACAAGCAATTCTGCCTCGATTTTTTTTTTGTTGGGTTGTAATAATATTTTCTAGTATTATCAAACTCTACTATGGCCTAAAAACATTTATTTTTCTTTATAATTTACTGGACTTTGTATGTTTAACACCTTTTTCAACCTTGCATCAAAGCTCTTATCGTGACAGACTATATTTAAAACTTTGATATGTATTGCAAAAAATATCGGTTTTCGATCACAGTGTGATTTTTTTCTATCTCTCTTTCAACTTGGAACTTTTCCAAACTCTGTGGTGTCAAAAGGGCGTTGAAAGACTGTGAGAAGATTGTTGGGAAGATACCATATGGGTTTGGAGATTTTTTGTGAGGTCACCGTCCTCCAGTATTTTTATCTTTGCACAACATGTTGCGGATATATTTGTAATGTAATATTTTTATTTGGCAAATCGAGGATTTATATGTTAACATATGTTTTATACTTGATCCTGCTTTGATAAAGTATCCTGTTTTTACTAAAAACACAACCTTTTTATAAAAAAAAAAACTTGAAATTCGCTATCCGCCAGTTTAATTTAATGCAATGTTTTGTGCTTACACAAAAATAAATTGTATTGTCTAAAAGCAAATGAATTATTAAAGGCTTAAATTTCGTCTTAAAAGTAAATTGAATTTCCATGATTGCAAATTTGTTTATTGTTATTTGATTATTATCTAATTTTCTATGTTACGGTTTTGTTGGTTTACACCGACAATTAATTCGATTTTCTAAAAATGTACTTTGCGAGCTTAATTTGTGTTGCGCTTTGATATATATATAGTAATATAATCAAGCTTTTACGTCTACACTCAGCGTTTGTGCATGGCTGACATACACATATACTTCTGACTCTAGAAGCTAATGGAAATTTCATTTATTTTATATAATAATCTTGTTCTATACTAACGACATTATTTTGATACAAAGATTATTATTTTCACAAAAAAAACTGTTGACAATACAAAATAGCTAGATGGAATTTTTAGTAAACTCACTTAAAATATTTTACGATTTTAAGCAACTGAAAACATTCTTTGAATTAAGACAAATCAAGAAAATTGATACAAATCAATAAGTAGCATAACAAAATTTATTTATTTGATACTTCATATACGATTAATTAAAGAATTCACGCCACTACGTATTTCTAACCGATAAATTTAAAATTATAATATATGACTCATTTGAGCAACAAATTAAATGAAAAAGCCATTAGGTAAAATAAGGAAACACTATTTTAACATAAATGTCACCAGATCTAATATACAAAATCACATGCGCTGTAAACAGTCAATTTATTACAGAGTTTATTGGTACTAACATTGCACAGACGCCATATAAGAACATATTAAATTATTGTTGTTAAAGGCTACAAATTTATATTTAGCATTTAAATTTAACACCGTTCTAGGTGCTAATATTACACTTAGCTATATATGAATACTATTTTATAATTTAGTATAAGAAAATGATAGTAATTATTAATACTTTCACAAATTAATTGTGGTCATTTTGACTGTTCTTTCAAGAGCTGAAAATATCAAAAGGTGAATAGGTCAATAAGTGAATAAATAAAATTGAGAATAAGTTACGCGAATGAAAAGTTGTGAACAAACGGAATAGAAAAGCGTGTATGAAGAACCTCGAATGAAATAAAAGATCTTTGTACTTTTAAATAGTTTAAAAGTTAAAACAAGCTTTGGCTGCGCCAAAGCGATTTATCTTACGTGATTCGGTGTAATTTATTAATCAAATTAATAATGTAATAAAGTTTCCTAAATGATGTGACATTGCATGTTGTTCTCGTGTGGTAAATTCTGAATAAATTTATAGGAAAAACAGGCATGTGGTCTGAGATCTGATATCAAAGTCGGCTCCAATATATGTTTTGTGTATGTAATTTATAGAGGCGTCCATCTTAAAGAGGGACCGTATATCTTCTGAATAGATACGAGTATATAGAACCCATGTACTTATAACACAAGCATACGAAATGATATTTCAATTTAATGTTTGAATCACATTTTATGGGGTTCAAGACTCGATAGTTTGTATGTATGTATGTAGGTATGTTTTAACTGTGCACGCGTTTGTGTGTGCGTGTGTATGAATGCATGGTGCAGTGCAGGGCATCATGCATATGCAGGGGGTACACTGAAATGAGCGAGTGTTATTTGGTTTTTATTACATTGATCATTTACATTTATATCTATACGCATGTGTAGCTGTGTCTGTGGCTGCCGAAGCGCACTAGAATTATTATTTATTATTGTTGTATTAAAAAACTAATAATAGTTGATTTATCGAAGAATTGTAATTAGTTGATTAAATCCGTAAACTATCGATATACCATAAAACTGAAAAAGCGTTGTTATATTAACATATTTTTGGTAAACTACGACAATTAAACACTCAATTACTTCCACAATATTTACCAAATATAAAGTTATTATTAATTTCGTAATTTTTATCGAAAATTCGCTAATTTTCTATTTCTTATACCTAAGCATATTGAAATATAAAATAAAATAAACTTTAACAGAAAAATTAACAAAGAATAGTGATTTTTGCGTTTAGGTATAGAAAGTTCTGTGTAACACATAAAAAGGATCGTAGGCTTTATATATGACGCGATCTTGTATGAAATCGATTTTAGTAACTTTTAAGTATTTGTATGTTACCTTTCCAAACTTTATTTAGTAAAAGTTGACACGCCCTCGCCAGAAAGAGAATAGTTACAATAATGATGATGTTTAAATAAATATTTCTCTAGAATCGATTTACAAATTCAATCTGCTACGCCTATATATGTTACGCGGATGCATATATAAACAATCACAGCAGGCGTCGGTTTGATATGTTATACAATACCAAACAATGTACTCGCATATACACTGACAAAGATGGACAACTTGAGGGAGATGATGTAGTCATATTCAACAGACTGCATATCCGTATATATCACATGCATTTGTGCATATGTGTGTGTGTGTGTGTGTGTGTAGGTGAGTAGGGTACATGTTCATTAGCTCGTCCAGATGAACAAAGTTAATGAGCTGCGAACCAATCAATGTGTATGTGATTGCATTGTTCGACAACAGGCAAATGTCGGATGCGCCATCGGGACCTATATTGACGTTGCTTCTCTCAGTATGTTTCTATTTTAATTTTAGTTTTGTTATTTACTGCATTCTATAATGTGTTTAATAATATAACGCCTATGCATATGCAACCCGCATGCATATTCCCTCGTGTGCTATAATTATCTGATTGTGTCAACAAATGTTAAGATCGTTTACCAATCAGTAGACGAATGGTCTAAAACCAAACAGAATGGAGCAACATTGAGTTAGAATAATATATAAAAAGATAGAATCAAAGTTTGGAAAGCGAGATTTCGCTGAGGGTTTAATTTTGGACATAAGTGAAGACAAACAGTACGTGTTATATCTGCACAAGTCGGTCCACCAACTCACATAAATCTTCGGTAGAGACGTGAGACTAGCCAGACACATTAGTTAACACCCTCGTATATATATACCTTTACTAACTTTAGTTGGTATGACTGTGCTGCTTGTTTGTGACAATACAATAACTGATGAGTTGAGAACTCTACAATGTGTGACTTTCTTTTTACTTCAAAACTATAAGTAAGTTTGTTTTTCAATATTATTTTATGCCCAACAACACACTAACATACATGATACAAAAATACGCACTTTGAAACAAATTGTTGCTATTACTAAACAATTTATTGTCTTCCTCCTCTACAAGTACCAATAGTTCAATATATATTTTTTATTTATATATTAGAGCTTTTTTTGGTAAAACTGAGTATGGCAATCTGACATTTAGTAAAAAAAACATATAATCGCTGATGGATATAGATAATTCATCGAATGTGTTTTCTTGATCTACCCCCCCCCCCCCAAGCCCTGGCTTAAAAATCCCTTCGCAGGGTATGCTTTTCTATTATTTCGTTGCAGCTGTCAGATTGCCATCGAAAGACTAGTTTAACCCTTTTTTAATATACATATATAAAGCTAAATATATTATTTAAATCACAACTACATAGCATTTTTCAAATCAAATCATAGCTTAATTCTATAGTTAGTAAACCCTGAGATTATTACCTATACAAATTCAAAAACCTATATGATCTTTGACGTATCATGGTTGCATTACCAGAAGTTATAGTATGTTTCATTACAAATGGCACACCCTAAAAATGTATGCTATCGTACAAAAATATATTGATAGAGTATGTTTTAAATGAAGCAAAATACCCAGTGTAAACAGAATGATAGTTTTCTGATGAAGAGTTTATCAGGGTGTGATGGCAATCGCGAAATGTACTGTATGATGCAGTTACATTTTGATTAGATCTGAAGCTAAACTGGATATACGAGGAGGTAATGCAATTCTATTCTATGGGAGCTCATACATACATATATAGGTACATAAGTGCATGTTTGTATAGGTAGTAGGTTGTTTGCACAATATATGGTCAGACAGTATTGATCAAACTATGTGTGAAAATTATTATTTAATATGATATATAAACCCAGATATGTCCAAGGTATTTAATAGAAAATTAAAATCATATTAAGAATATAATAAATACTAATAAAACTCGTAAATAATTTTTCTTTCTATAATAATACTAATCAATAATTAAAACACTAATATACGTATTGTCTACACTTAATATGAAATAAACTATAAACAAGATAAAATAAGAAAGCAAAACGTCCAACATTAAGAATAACATATCCTTTAAAATCTGCAATTAATACACAAACAATTATCTCTAATTTAATTTAATTATTTGAGATTGACTAGAAGAAATTATAATTTATATTTTCCGTTAACGAAAATGTATATGCCCATAACGGGAAAATCCAATACGTAAACCATACTACCAATATTTCCAAAGTGTGCGTAGCTGGATCATTTATATTACGGCGGCTCCTGTCACAAGTCACAGGAATGATTTAGCGTCACGGGGCGCATTGCATATCCGTGATGTCACAGAACGCCCTCCGGTATCCCGTTTAATAAACGCATGCGCTTTGTGCCTAGTTTTTCATCGAGTAAAAAAAAATCAAAAAAGGAATGTTTGAACATATTGTCGTTTATAAAACATTCGCCTCTGCAAAGCTGTGGTTACTTCGATATTGAAAAATGGTCAGGTGGCAATTTTCTCTTACATATATAGACGAGTGTAGTCTGCGTCTGCACCAGGGTGCTTTTGGTAGAGTACAGGGGTTGCTGGTAAAGTCTGCTGCGTTAGTTTTTTTCAATCGTTTTTTTTTAAAAGTACATGTTCATTATTGTGTAAAATTGTGTAACATCATTTTGCAGAGATAGATTGTGATGTCAGGAAATATTTTTCTAAATTATCTTGCCATAATTAAATACTTAAATTGTTTTTATTATCATAAAATAAGAATAAACATATTTATAGGTCCAGATAATAAAAACATGTATTGAATCTTTCAAATAAATCACAATTATATTTCTGTATTTTTGACAATCCAGAAAGGCAAATTGCGTTATATATTTAATCAATTTCTTATTTAGTTCTGCTGTTTTTTGAGAAAAAATTACTTAACTATGTCATTAGGCTTTATGCCTATTTACTTTCTATAATAAATATATAAATAAAAAGGTCGATTACCTAGCCTTTTTTAATTGCGCAATAATTACTTTTTTGCGTGACCTTCACTGTGCCTTAGAGTATTGTAAATTTTGTGATTGCAGTTTGAGACATTGCGATCAATGTTTCTGAGAAGAACTGTTTTTTTACATTTTATTTAAAACCGATGTGGTTTTAAAATAAATTAGAATTTATTTGAAGTAGCGCTGATTTTCAATCGTTAATTTGGATTCGTTTGATATATTTAAATAGCAATTTAAAAATATATTTTATAAGATTTCAATTAGATATATTCAAAGCGTTATACCAAAACATAATTACAACTTTTCCAACACATTGATGCCAAGAAAAAGTTGAGAAACCTTTTAGAGAAAAAAGTCAAATATTCTTTCATAAAATGAAACATTGTGAACACAGATGCATAGAATTCATTTTGATACAATATTTCGCGAAAGTTGAGCAAATTTAAAATTCTCCATATATTGTATTTGAAACGACATTTCATCTTGAAAACAGTAGGGGTAAATTCAGTTTTCTTCAAACAAATAAAATATTCAAAAAAAAATGCAAATTCTTTAAGTGGAAACTGAAACATTGTATTTTTGGATAAAACATAGGGAATGTAAGACAGTTATTTGATGTTGTTCTTTGTCACTCAAACGTCACTTAGACCGAAAATGACGCAGGGTTATGCCAAAATTTGACTGTGTATTGATTCTTATCATAAATATACAGAGGAGATTACTTGTTATCAGTATTATGAAGTTTCACGTAATACTGCACAAATAGGGTGAGAATGAATTATGTTCGACTTTGACGAGTAAACAATAAAGGGGATATTTTGCGACACAGCAAAAAGGACTTTGGTAATTTAGATTTTATCAAAACATAAACCTTGTTATGTTTACAGTTAACAAGAATTATTTTTGTTTATACACGGTCTTTCTTCATAATTGCCAGAAAACCTGTACTATAATCATTAATTTTTTATACAAAAATAAAGTAATAAATATATTTCACTTATCGTATTTATTAGTCTAGAAATGAAAGACGAACAACTACTTGTCTCAAAAATCAAAAGATTTACGAATCACTTGAAGTTGTAAACTTCATATTACAAAGTATAAACCTATAATATACTACGGAGCAGGATTTTCAATTTTTCTATATTCTTTGAAATATATTCACCAAATCAGTATTGATATTCATATAAAGATACAGATTTGTCTCGGTTGTATAATTTGGTGCAACCCAATTCCATGTTTATGACGCAATAAGGAGCCCATCAGCCTTGACCGAATCGAGAAAATTCCACAGTATTATTGTGCATTACTGGGCATCCAGCCAGACGTATCTGGAGCACTCATTTTATCCATTCGTGGTATTTGCTGGAGGCGAACCAACAAAGCCATGCAGAAAGAAATAGATAAAGCTGGTCATACATGAACTTGCAAACATATTATGAAACTTATTTTCTGGAAGCGCTAGTCGGATACGAACGCCACTGGAATATTTTATTTTAACGCGTCAAGGTTTTGTTGAATTGAATGGTCGGGGTCAAAATAACAAACACCCACTTTTTAAATTTAAACCAGCTTTTGTTTTTTGAAAATAAATCATATACAGTAGTGTTCACTTATAACGAACCCGTTTATAGCGAACTCTCGGCTATAACAAACCCTTCGGGTAAACACAAATGATATCCTATATTTAAAATGATAATTTTTCCCTTTATAACGGACCTGGTTATAACGAACATCCACCTAAAACGAACCGTTTTTTGTCCCTGACACTCAAAAATTCCGCCTATAACGAACTCTCAGATATAACATTCGGGGAATCCCCGATAATAAAATCCTGCGCGTAAACGAAGTCATTACCAATCTCGCTGCCAGTGGTAGATATTTCACCCAGTCAATCAGTACAATTTAAAGTTACAGATTTTTTCAAAGAACAAATTTAATATATGTATATTCTATCAACATAATATGTATGCTCAATGTGTCGTACTTTTTCTCCTGATGCTTTTCTTAATAAAAAAAAAAAAATAGAGCTCGTGCCTTGTCTTTTATTGCGAACCTCGGATATAGCGAACCATGGTGAATGCAAAATAGATGTTCGTTATATCCGGACTTCACTGTATTTATAATTACTACTTTATAATCAATCGTACGTTTTAAACTAAAGCGCGCTAGTGTGTGTGTGTGTGTGTGTGTTTTATGTATAACTTATCATTCCATAATATGTAGGAGTCCATTTCACTCGCTTGTTTATATTATACTTGTCGCAATTTCTCTAATTTATCTAAATATTATGTAATTGAATTGAATTTTCTATAATGCCCCCGTTTTAAAAGTATTTGAAGAACGACACTGCCTGGTTAGAAAAACAAAAATAGAATAAAATCAAGCGGAGATCGTTGAAGAACGAGAGAGCGTGAGACAAACAGCAGTCTTTAATTTTAATAATTTTCAAACGGTCGTGCGAGTTGAGACGAGACGAGACGAGACGAGACAAGATAAGCGCGATATACGTAAAGAGAAGAAGAGGTGGCCGTGGAATTCATAAGGTGTTGAAAATTGCATTCGTTTAGCAAGTGGCACTAGACAGCTTCGAGCAAACAGCAGAGTAAAGGAGAACCGATGATTATGAACGACAGCAGCATGGGATGGGATATGATATCGTGAAAAATATGCTCATGCTCACACGAACGCAGAATATGTTCGATCACCTACGGCAATGAAAATAAAACTAAATCGTGGTGGCGCTCCGATAACATAGCAATAAATAAGCAAATAAATGTGTGTACCATGATATTGCCTGCTAATTCGCTCATATTTTTTATGTTTAGATGGGCGTTTTATAGGGATTTAAATATTTATAAACTACCTTTAACGATATTTTATAAAATATTTACTAGCCATCATTTTAAATAATATTTCTATAAAAATATGTAAAACAAAATATGTGATAAAAATCTATAGCTCCAGGGTTTTGTATTATATATATATATATATATATATATATATATATATATATATATATATATATATATATATATATATATATATATATATATATATATATATATATATATATATATATATATATATATATATATATATATATATAAAATTGCCTACTACAATACTTATAAACGTTTCAGATAACAAATCAATTAAATCACAAATATGTCTCCTTGAAGACAGTCGATCGAATCAAAGACAGCCATTTACTTTTCATACAATCCGCAGTAAAACAACAATTACTAAATCATATATTTATTTATTAATTCATTATAGTATTAGTTATTCAAATTTCCATAGTTCTGTCATTATTAAATACGAGTGCAAACTCAAGTATTTCTAAGCGTGTTTCTATATCTGGTAATATCTATAGGTATATTGTATTGCGCACTTTTGTTTGTGCAGTTAAAATGACAACACATTAAAATGACTATTGTGCGAATTTCCGGAATAATATGAGGATGTCCGCCGATGACTGAGTGTCTATGGGTGGTCCATCATTTTTATCGCACATCGCCAAACGCGCGCGTGTGCAATATTATGATGCACGTGCATCACATATGTGCAAACACAGACAACGCACTTTTCATTTAGAAATTTCAAATTTAATTGTCGTTTTTGTCACTGATGACTGTTTCGATTTTGATTCTAGGTTCATTAGTAGAGAGTATATATGTATATTTGGAAACCCACATTATTTGAATGCGAATGAAATTCGGAGTGTTAATCAATTGTTTATTTTAAATGATGAATTGTGTTTGGGTTTGAATCGTTTTAATTTCAAATATATAGGGTTTTTTATTATTTCTAAATACTTTACGTAGGTATATATATATATATATATATATATATATATATATATATATATATATATATATATATATATATATATATATATATATATATATATATATATATATATATATATACATATATATATATATATATATATATATATATATATATATATATATATATATTATATATATATTGTAGTGACTGTACAAGTATATTATCTATTTTCAAATCATTATTATCATTCTACCGTCAATCTAAAAGCTTGGATGTTCCGAATGACGTATTTTCATATTCTTTGTCGAAGACTTCGATCAGATCTGATAGACGGCTTAGTTGGGTATTCATAATTAAATTCGTTATGGGAGATTTATTAAATTGAATTTCAATTATCGGAAAGTAGCTTAAGTTGATATCGATCAATATTTTATAATAGTCTGGAAATTAATATAATACGGAATCAATTTGGGTTTAATCATATCAATTGAGACGATAATAGACTTGAATTATGGGTAAAGAAAAGATAATTGAATGCCGCACTGGAATAAGATGCATTGTCACAGTTTTGTACGTGGAATGAAACACATTGCGGCTTGGTCCCGCTGGCGCTTACGGTAGTGTAAATATGGGGCAACGAAGTTCAAATTATTTAATGTTTTTACCTTTTATTGTGTCAGTATGGAGTCAAAAATGGTCGAAATACCACTTCAGTTCAAAGCCATATCGTCTTTCTGCAACAAATAAATATGTGTTATTTTTGTCTTTGAGAATTATTTATTCTAGACAAATAAACATTGTGATACCATATTAGTAAACAATAGCATTTATTGATATCCTTTTTTAGAGATATTGACGACATAATTGTATTTTGCTAACACCTTTCCGGTTTGAGAAAGTAGGATAACGCTATACAACATCTCAAACGGTGTTTGAATTTGAGATAAACAAGCATGCGTCGTTCATTCTGCGCACATGATTCAATTTAAACAGTTTGTAAAATAAAAATAAAAATGCTCTTATTTGCAATACCATTACCTAGAGAAAAGTCAAGGTACGTCTTTTTACTTTCATATACGAAGTAATAAGTATTATAAATATGAAAAAAATCGATCTCGAGATTTTAAGGGAAATACAGCTTTTGACCTTCCCTGAATCGAGTCTGACCATTTTTGTATGACGTTTGTGTGTGTGTGTGTGATTGCTCTACAGCCTGCCCTGTAGAAGATAAAATTATGAAACTTTAAACTTAAGGTTTGTATATGCCTGGTAAGAAAACGTTCTATTTTTGAAAAGAATATTCAAACCGGAAGTGTATGTTTACTTATGTCACTTTTTACATTATCTGCAATATCTCCGAAACGACTGCACTTACAGTAAAAATTGTTGTAATTAAATGAAGGATATTAATATTTTGCACAACTTTTGTTTGAAACAATTCTTCAAAAAGTGTACCAATTAGAAGAATATCGCTATTGAAATTATTACTAATCTTAGTTATATTGTCATAGTTACATAGGTATGGGCAATTATATATAATTAATCGCATCAACTATGCCTGTCAATTGTTTTGCAAGAAACTCAAATACGTATAAGAAAGTTCAGTGCAATACACTGCAGATGTTTATCTTAGGAAACAAATATATTTCTTTTCTTAACGTAACATATGTTTCAACAACATGTACAATGTACATGTCACATTTCTACTCCAAGGAATACATATATTATTATTACATATAGTTAAACAATGTTTGATAAAATATTACATCTGTTTACAAATACAATATCGACTTTATATAAAATATAACATAAAGGAAAATAACTCATATAAGATCGTTCCCGTAAGAGATACATAAAAATAAATGTCAAACTAATGTAAGTAGAAAAATACTCTCAAAAATTATTTTCATAAATATTTAATGGCAAGTAGAATAACAAATTTGATCAAATACTAGTTTGGAAGTTGTACACCATAACGTATGTTTTATTTAAGTGTCTACAAACTATAAATACTTTTAAAACTATGGAAAATTGTCCCCGTAGGAGTTAGTGTATCGCACACAGGGATGGGTTACTTTGGTGACGAGAAACTTTTATTACTTGCGCGATATAATGTAGAATTAATTAATAATACAACACTGACACCAGTGCTACACGACAGACAACGTAATTTACGCGAAGGAAGATCATTTTGTTTACCCAAAGGATTCACTTATTTTGTTGTATAAAATAAACCTAAACTGTTGTTGTTATAATGTATTTAACGTACATGAATTTACTTTAGCTCTCCCCAACACGGAGGAGAAAATATGCATCCGTATAAACATGTAGTATCAGTGTATGTCTGTCCCTAACGTATATCTGTACCACATCTAAAGTTAGAACTACGCTTATAACATTCAGACATAATATTCAATTACTAAACTGTAGCTGAGTATCATTTGCGAAAACATATTTTATGAATTGTTTCTTTACTAAACCAAAGTGTTTTCAAATGTAACAATCAGGTCTTTTCGGCATATAAACTAAAGTATAACAAACGCATGAAGTCTGTTAAAGTCATTATAAAGCATGTGTTTCAATAGCCACTGTAGTGATTACCCTCTCGCATTTATCAAACTGATTTATACAGTTTTCGAAAACATAAATATTAAACGTTAATGTGTACCAAACCCTAATGTGTTGTGTGGATGTATATATGTACACTTCAAAAAAGCCACATCATTTCTGGTTGGCTGAAGGTCTGAACTGAGCTGAAGCCTGAAGTGAAGTTAGGAACACATTGCACCGCTAAAGCTAACGTCGGCGTCGGGACGTGGCAAAGAAATCGATAAGACTGCAGCAGTTTCCACATATTTACATGTTCCTGTTTGAAAGCAATATCGTGGTTTCAGAGTCATACTCTACCAACCACACTCAATACTACGTCTCTTCTAGTGTTTACAGTGTCCAACAAAGTTAATGGTGCCTTTCTGAGGCAAGTCTGTAATTCTGTAAGGAGAATCTAGCGATATTTTTAGGCATTCATTTAATTGAATTTAAAATTAAATTTATTGAACGGAAATTGTTGAATTAATTACCTATTATACCGAAAAATATCTTCAAAAGAAAAAAAGGAACATAAAAACCTTTAAAAGAATTACAGATTCACAATCACTTTTAACATTTTTTAAATAACTCCTTAAATTACAGCATCCTGCATACGGTATTGTATTATTATAGCAGCCAAATCACTTAACACAAATCACGGGTTGCATATGCCAAGGCGTTATATTATTAAATTAAATTCATTGAATAGAAATTGTTGATTTAATTAACTATTATACTGAAAAATATCTTCAAAAGAAAAAAGGAACATAAAAACCTTTAAAAGAATTACGGATTCATATCACTTTTGACATTTTTTAAATAACTCCTTAGATAACAGCATCCTTCGTACGTTATTGTATTATTATATCAGCTAAATTAATTGAAGAAATTTGCGGGTTGCATATGCTAAGGCGTTATATTATTAATAGTAATAAGAGTAATTCACGAGCATGCAAAATTATACACGTTTGAAATACATCACAGTATTTTAAATAAATATTCTCAATTAATGTTTTGTACCGAAAATAAAGTTTGTATAATTTTTGTATTAGTTGCTGCGCATCCAATTTTAACGCGCAAATGTTGGCTGGTCTAACCCTCAAATATACCATAGATATTCCATTTAAAAATTCATTGATTTGTACTATAATATAAAATAGATCGAATGCAGTATAGCAGGAATGTATATGTATGTAGGTAAGGCAGTGAGTATAGTGTTCTATTGTACCGGTACACCCTTGTTTTTTCGTCTATTCCTATTTCACTCGTACTCAACTCGTTCATATGTGTATTCGTTCTTTCTAGCATGTGGATATTGTCATGTCGTTCGGCTGGGAACGTTAAAACGAGATCGCCTTTTACGGCACCAGCCTAGGCACCTCTTGCGCGCGGTTTTAAACCTCGAAAGGGAATGGACCGTCGAAAAAACGTACTCGATATTCTTTGTTTTTCTTCTCTCCGTTTCTCATGTCATTCGGCAGCAGTTTGTTTTTGTCCTTTTTCTGTTCTTTCTTTAATAGGACAAACGTTTTAGTAGATCCACCCAGCATAACAATTATTATTATTCTTCGGGTCCCATTCTCATTTATTTTATATTTGTTTTTAGGGTTTCCCATTGAACCATTTGTAGTTGTTTCATTATATATACACTTGAATATTACGAACACAACTGGAGCAGACATTTAGATCGTTCTAACCATTTATCATTATCTTATAATTGTTTGTTACAAATATAAAAATTGTGTATTGCCATTTTATGTTCTATGCTTGTTTAACAGAAATACAAAATAAACTCAAATAATTTGTGATCTATCATCACAAATAGATTTAGTGAAAAAGCGTTTCAATGGTTAGTATATTACATATATTAAGTTTCATTATTATGGGATAAGGAAATACTAAAAACAACATTATTGACGTTAATGATTATATATTTACAACCCATAAACGTCAATATTATTGACTAAAACTTAAAGCAAGTTGCAAGTAAAACAAATTGATAAACCAATTCTTTCACTTAATTTCAAAGACGGATACAATACACGACAATCGATAAGATAATCGCTTATGTAAGGCCGATCTCTAGTTACCGCAACGACCTGTGATGACACAATAAATCTAGTAACACACACACACACATTTCATCTTGGTGGTACCTTAACTGATAATAATCTACACAAATCACCAAGTACAGTATCTTGTTAACATACAAGCCATGAGCCAATTAAAAAGGTCGCAGCCAGTCACGACCAAAGCACAAATTTATTCACGCTTATTCTTCTTCGAGGCATACTGGTGAACAGAGGTTCTAGTACTTTACAAAAGAAAAAAACAGGACTTTTTTTTGGTCTAACTTCGTTTTTATTGCTGTGAACTCGATCTACAAAGGAAAATCGTGCAATGTTTGGAATTATGATAGCTTATTTTTTTTTAAACTTCTGAATATGTTATAAATATATATATTTAAATTTTTTTTAAAAATTATACGATAACAGTATATGTTCTTCCCTTGTAAGTTTTGAAGTGATTATGAATGTTCGGTAAAAAGAATAAAAGATGATAAATTTTCTGGAGAAAATGAGCAAACTTTTATTTTCCTTTTTGCAATTTATTGTATTAGATGATAAATGAACCTTGTCGTAATTTTAAAATAGAAATTTACATTCATTACAATTTTTAAAACAGTGTGATAATTTATCAAATTTCTCAATTCAGTTCTAAGAACAATATACATTAGAACCGACAAAGTTATTGATAATTTGCAAATCTTTATTGATACATAATAAATTCCAATAATCATTATAAAAAGTAATAAATTCTCGTTTATTGTAGATAAAAATTAAATTACTAGTTATTTATATTAATATATTATCTATAAAAATTCTTCAAACTGATTAAGTTTTGTTTCGCGTAATTGTGTAACATGAGATTAAAAATATCAGATTTATAATTATTTGAGGCCATTAAAAACTATGTATTTTGATTGGTTAATCGCAGCAACCACCTTGTGATAGCACAAACCAGTTGCAGCAACCAAAATAAATCGCTCGAGTCATACTGTCATAATTTTAGTTTATTTCAATCGATTAGATCATTGCTATTTAAGTAACAATAAAATTGTGTTATTATTATTATTATTATTATATGTTAGGAAAGCAAATGTGCAATACGAAAAGTTCACCTACATTTCTGGAATGGAAATGCGTAACATATAAACACAGAATCTCTTATTCAATATCCTTATTAGTCCATCACTTTTACTCTTGCTTTGCTGACTGACTGACTATGTGTTTTTCTGCTCAAGTTCTTTGTTACAACAATGTTAATGTCTTAAGAAAACCGGTAGCCATATAAGTATGTAAGGTGAATTCCTGCCCCAGCAGTAGACTATGCACTTTGAATTTTAATCGTGTAAACTCTTAGTCAATGTCAATGTCACAGACACTATATTATCTGAGTCACTTTTGTTGATTTCTCGTTAAATAATAACAATAGTTGTGCTTCGCGGGTGACCATGTCAATATTGGCGATGATGGATGGATGAATGTAACAAGCAACGTTAGTACTTAACCATGCGTTACCAAGAGTTAACGAGGTGGAAAATGTGTAAGGAGAAATATAATCAAATCTATAGTTTTGACTGTTTCTCTAATATCAAATAAAGTTTCAACAGATTAGACAACCAAATCGAAATAGTTCAAATAGATAAAACGGAGATTTGACACTACATATCTATCAATGTCAAGTGCGTCAGTGTTGCAAATTGTTGAAATAACACGAACATTACAAAGAAACCAACAGCTGGCCCATCGCTATATATGTTTGCAAAGTTATATAAACTACAAACGCTTCAAATATTAAAACTAAGTACATATACAAAATTAAGTAAATATCCAAATGAATCAATCCGAAATAACTGCATTGTACTTTAACAAAATATAGTTCTACGTAATTATTCTGTGGATTATTCCTCCGAGTGTCGCAATTTCCATATTTGTAACCAACGGCGACAGCATGCCTTGACAGAGTTGATCTCTGTCTAAAGTAAAGCAGCCAGTATCAACTATCAACTGGTCCAACGTCGCTGTGGATGGTATATAATGTAACGAGAGCGCAAAGAGAGAAAATCTTGTTATGCACACAGATGCCGCCATAGCCATGGCGATCTTCTAAATATAGAACCGGAATACTAAAGATAACGGCAGTGCAGTATGAGTAGAAGGCGCTTCATCCTTATGTATATGTTTGTGTAAAGCTTGTCAGAGACATAACACGTCCAACCATACGCGAACGGAATAGAGAACGATTGGATTCGTATTTGAATCTAGTTTATAATCTCGTATATATTCGAATTGGAGCATATGAAATTGCATTTAAATATTTACTGTGCATACCGTCACATATATCGAAAACAGATATTTATTATATATGTATACATATCTGTACTGCATATGTTATGCTTTACACCAGGGATGCCCAACTTTTTATACTTCAGGGGCCTAGATTATAAAAATATAAGTAAAGGGTTGTAAAAAAAACTTTACTACATAATTGTATACATGAGAAACTGTAGTAAAAACAATTTTCGCAAATCGTGCTCTAGCGCTAGTGTGTTACAAGCTTTATGTAATAACACCAGTAGTACAAGACTGAGGAGCATTATAATATAAAATACGAGTGACGCACTTAAAAGGAAATGCTTTAAGTTTTCTTGTAAGAAAGATGAAGAGAGAGAAAAACAACCATATTAAATATTTAAACGTATGCATTGTCTTATCTTGTATAAGTATCCCTCAAAGAGCTGCTTACAATGTTTTCGTATTTAAATCAAAATAAAACTACTCCGAGAACAATCTACGAATATCATCTGACAAATGTGTATTTGTTATTCACTTCCAACTAAATTTTTTCAAACAGTACTAAGCAAATATACAATTTCATGTATCATGAAGCTTACACACCTAAATCTTAAAGTACACCTTGAATGAAATAGAAGATTCGCGATGTCTTCAAGTTGGAAAGAGACAGTAGTTTCTCCCGGATAAGGCGTAGACCATTTGTCATGGTCACAATACACAAACAAAAAACAATAATTAATATAATCGACAATAAAAGTTCAAGATACTGTCACTGTCAATAGATGATTGGTCAATTTCAAAATGAATACGAGATGACTCAACTTTTCAGAATGAAAATTAATATATTAATATTTCATGCAATTTTAGTCTAGAAAATGATTACCATTATTGAATTTTGGTTAGGTATATATGTATATAGTTATATCAATTTAAATTCTTTTACAATTTTAAATAAGTAGGAAATCTGGTATGCAAATAAAATGAAGGATTGCGTCAATTACAAAAATTACTCGCTAGATATTTTAAGATGTGATCGTAACGCTGCATAACTGACGCATATTTTTGTCTTATGAGTAATCGCGTATATGTAATGTTCTACGTAATATATATGTAAACAAAATGTCCATGGTATATTTGGTTTAATTGCTCAGCTCCTAAACACATATAACTACGTTATATATACAGATAACATAACATTACTTTAAAATTGTTTTTTAAAAAACACAATCTATATGATTTATATTTTCAATATTTATAGTAGTATATACAATCTTCGGTATAAGAAAAATTGAGAATGATATATATTTGCATATATTATTACATATTTTGGTTCCATTTATAGAAAATTGTTTTTATTTTTTATTACTGATCAAATGCATCCAAAAATAAAATACACATTATACGAATTTTTACAAATATGGTAAATCGAAATATGAAAACGATGCAAACTTTAATCCTTCTCTATTAAAGGGAAATTTCCGCTGTTGTAGAGGGACGTGGAGAGTGTGCGTCTATAATTAAATGGAATCCTTTAATTTCGAGCATTATGCGATTAGTACGAAATTCCAACATAACTCTGGACTCCCTTTTACGGGATAATGGAAACACACATTTGCCGCTCGTTTCCGGAAATGTACCTGTGTGAAAACCGGATGTTTGACACGTGTCGGCAATGCAGGTATCAACTCTGTGCCCAACCGAAAGAATTATTTTTTCAGTGTTTCGTGTACATAGTTTTGTCACGTACTGCGTTCCTAGTAGATCATGTTTCATTTTATGGATTATTATTTCGTTTTTTGTCTGTGTGAGGGCTTAAAGGCACGTTTACAGTATAGAAAATATAATAAATCTGCCACTTCCTTTTCAAAATAGTATAAGAGTATACACTATAATTTATTACCTAAGGTAAAAATAGTAAAATAATACTAGAGCTGAGCACGCTTGTGTTTTGGTTTTATACTTTTATTAAAAGATTATATTCAATGTTATTCCCCAGTAGTCTTCTTTTTTTGTAGTGTTGTCAAACAACAATAAATATTTGAACCAATCAATATACAATTATTATTTTTAAATTCCACGAATTAATATTATTTTAATATTTATTCATGTCCAACCCATTCATAAATCATAATAGAACTTATCGTTCATTTCCAGTTAAATCATATTTGTAAATACCGCCGCTAGAGGCACCGGAAGTTCCCCCTAAATGACTCTCCCCACTGCTTCAACGTATACGTATTCAGCAATGCGTACGTGCGTACGTTCATTAATGTGCGTAACACAGAATGTAACGTAACCCGTTCATTATTTAAAGTTAAGTGTTGTGCGCTACCGAACCTTAACTCGATTCTTTAATGCCATAAACGTAGAAAGCAGGATATAAATGATTTATAATAATATATTTTATACTGATTATTATTAAAATATATTAAATTATAAAAAAAATAACTATACACCCAAAAATCTACCAATCGTCCTTTTAACTAACTACTTCTGGATTTTAACATTCTGCAGATACTATTCATAAATTATGCTTTTCCAGAATAGAATCCTCAAAATGATCTAATTCTACTGTCGTTAGACTAAAAACTATAAGACTACGCCACTGAGCAATATGTTTTATGGTCTCAACACCAAGTGTACCGAAGTATATAGATATTGCCATTAGATACAGCGGCGACTCGTCATTAGGGGGTTTACCAGACGATACGCGTTTTATGATGTATTATATGAGTTTTCCGACACGGTCGCTTAGAGGCGCTAGTAGTTGTTGATGGTGGCGCTAGTAGTTAGTAGAAGAGGGTGCCGCTTGAGGAATTTATATCGCCCCTTTTGTAGTCCTCCACGCGTGAAACATTTTTTTTGTACAAACGATTGATTAACACAATTAACTACAAGGGAGGGGGTTGTCCCCCGTTAAAAATACTAGCAGGAAGATATGATAAAACTGCACTGACCAGGGGAAAAGAATTATGTTTGAGGGTTGTTGAGGATAGTAGAATAAACATATTTTACATAAATTATCTCGCATAAAAGATAACAAAGCTTCGTGATTTTTTTTGAGAATGAATGACCTCTGTTGTTTTTGTTTCCTATAAAAGAGATGGTCACGAATTGGTGTTTTCGGTCCATTACACAATAGAACCGTTCTGGCAAAATGCTAGGGACACAGAATTCGACGAATGACAATTCTGCCGCACATAAAAACAAAGCTGACATCTGTTGAACGTCTGCGCCAAGTGCGGACTTGACCCGGGTCAAAATAGCAATCAAATCGCACGCAAACCGAGATGTAGGTTAGAATAAATCAATGCCAAACAAAAACAATTGGTGGATCTGTTGAATATCACGATGGATACCAGCTTAAAAAGATCCTAGCATGCGTTGACTCAACTTAAATGCTGCTTATTATATTATCGATGTAGTTGATGACGTCAGATACTAGTAACGGGATATTTTAAAGATGTGAGATAAAACAGATTTTAATCGGTGGATCAGATTTTTATTCAGTTCACATTATTAATATTGTTTATTTTATTTTTTTGACATACGCGATATTTTTTTATATATATATATATATATATATATATA
>JADQWA010001246.1:0-11206 GCA_018344505.1 Nebria ingens riversi
GAACATGGGCTCATCTGGACATATCGAACGTCACACCTATAAATGAACTCTCATCGAAGGTGTACGTGTGACCGTCGAGGTCGCTTTCACTCGATACAACGCCCTCTCTTTCGCATAACGCCACCACATCTTCATTCCACCTACTCACTACACCGATTCAATTTTAAAACAAAGTTTATACAAACAAGTGAACTCAAACAAAACGACAGATATCAATATAATATCAATCAACCATTTTTGTTTCCCCCAATAGATGTGTAAACTGAACATTCACTCAATTAAACCATAATTACTAAATTAGCTATTACTGCATGTGAAACTAATACGAAAATTGCGTACATCATTGATAAATGCCTTGGATCTACACCAGCACGTGATTGCTACATAAAGAATCTAGATCTTCAAACTTTTATTACCACATGTTATATTTGTTAAATGATCACGTGTGTAAAATGACTTGCTGATGCGATAATTGCCTGGATGTATTTCATTTTCACTTTTAACGTTTTAGCATACCGATGTTTGAATCTTGTCAACACATACTGTATGATTTATAATGGTTGATTTATTTGAAAATCGTTACTATTTCCTTATTGGTATTAAAATTAGTATTTAAAACACTCAAATAAAACTTGACTAACGTAAATTCATATACTTCATTGATAAATTAAATAATTTTCACTATATAAAATATTATCATCTTTTCTGGCTTCATTCCTTTTAATAGCTAATCAAAAGATTAAGTTGTTCTCTGTCATTTGAAAATGTGATTCAGCATCAAGGATTTCTACCAAGTGCTTTTAAAATACCTGTTTAATACTATCAAGAAGACGAGCCCATCGTAAACTCGGTTACAAAACAAGAATGAAAGTAAACCACATATTTGTTGTAACCGTCGAGTAAAAATGGGTGACTCTTTTGAACCAGAAGAAATTCAGGAAGAACAAATATATCAACTCATCTTTGAGAGTAAATAATATATGCATGTTGAGCTAATATCTATGCACAGATGAAAGAAAGTTGTTTGTTCTTACGGTTAAAAGACACCGGAAAGGTTTACCGAATCTATTAGAAATATAAATGTTGGTTAATCATTGTAAAATAGTCGGCCATAATTCTGGTTGAAGAGAAATGTATTAATCATACATAATTCATATTTATAATTAATTATAACAATATCAATATAATTATCCATCATTTTTATGTCCCTAACGCATGAAGTAAAAAATTATATATATATATATATATATAAATATATATCATATATATATATATATATATATATATATATATATATATATATATATATATAATTTTTAACTAAGAAGTAAAATGTCATTGTAAAAATAACAGGATTTTCTTTGACCTTTGACGATCTAGGAATGTTTAGAAGATATCATATAAATGCTAAAAATAAATTATAGATACTCTCATCTCCTACGCGTTCGGTTATATAATTCGCAAGTAACAAATATATTTTATAAATTTAGACCCAATACAATTAATTTATACAAATGGCACAATATTCAAATTTATAAACGTCAATCAAAGAAACCTACAATCACAAATTAATATATGCGTAAAATTATTTGCAATTAACGATAACTGTTAAAGAAATTTGATAAATAATTTCTTTTGCGTTTTTAAAAATCCTTGATTGTATAAGTAATAAAATTTTCCAAATGATTATTATTATATCCGTAAATTATATGATCATATGAAGGATATTGGGATTTGATCCCATACTGAATAAAATAATTTCTCGCTTATTACAAAATACAATAATAAAAATAAATAAATGAATCCTTGCGTGGAAAGTTGTAAAATCACAGTAGTAACGTTTCGATTTAAAAGAAAACCTCATTTTAAATTATATGGATGAACGCTAGTTTATCCATTATCTGACCATGGCCATATGAACTATATTTCTAAACTAAATCAAAAAATGGAAAGGTCCATCAAAGGAGGGGAGTTTGGATGGTGCATTAATTAAAAAAATATCAAAACCACCTTATATCTTAGTCGCCGAGGAATCACATCCTTATGACCATAACGTTTAAAGACATTCTCATAGGTTGATAATGTACGGAGTGGTAAACCAGGCGGGTATAAATAGCGATTTCTCTGCACTAGATCTCGCATACGGTATTGTACAACTTGACTGACTACAAGAGTGTGTTAAACATGAGATTTTTGGTAAGTAGACGCGCGCGCTAACACCTTTCACTCCTAACATCCTCAGCATCGTGACCTGTGAACTTAAGGTTATGCGTTCGTTCGCTCACCTAACATTTTCGATTTCTAAATCTAAAGTTATGTAACACAGACAAATAATACGTGAGAGGGCACTTTCGTTTTTAAGATTTAGACGCGCGCAAATATAATCAATGGCGTTTATTGATTTATTGAAAGTGAAATTATTAAAGATTATGTTTAAACAATTAAGTCAAGAGTTATATTTCTAATAATTGTCCATTCATCAAATATGGCGAATGTGAAATAATCATTTAAAAATAAATTTTAGATTATTTCCTGTCTGGTGTTCGGGGCCGCATTGGCTTCTCCCCAAAGACGCCAATACGACCAGCAACAACAACAACAGCAGCAACAACAACCACATCAAGATTTCCAAGAAGCCCAGGAACAACCTCGTCCGCAACAATTCCAGGAGCAAAGACCAAGAGGTTCTCATGAATCTACCACATACATCCCAATCATTCGATTCGATAAAGAACAAGGAAATGATGGTAGCTACAAAACCGCGTAAGTTTTTAACCATTCACAATCTGTAGCAAAAATGGTAATGAATTTCTTCAAATTTGAAAGACAAAAAAACGTTCATTAATAAAATTGAAAGGTCAAACCTATAATTATAAAAAAACAATTAAATAAATAATTGCTACTACTTCCGTATTCAAAAGTGTGAGTACTCATTAGTAACTTCATCTTTTAAGATGATGCAGAGCAGCACATTTCTGTTTGAAGGGCAAGTAAAAGTTCGCAAAACAACAACCACTTTTTTCTCTCTTGGAAATTGACCATCCTTGATACTAATTTCCATTTAATGATACTCAATTTCATAAGACGGTGTAACGAATAACAGTTATGTTATTTACAAATGAAAGTAAAACTGTTTTCCATGCAATTTAAACCTGTATCTTATATAATTTATTGGTATTTAGATGCAACATATTTACTTGATCATAATAATATATTTTAAATTGTTTTTCTATAATTGTTATTAAAAATCGTGATCTTGAAAGTTCAAGGGTAATTTTTACTACACGATCACCACATATTAAAGTTTTGTTTTCTTTCTAAATTGTTCATATATTAGAATTAAATATCCTAATTTCAGTATTGGACATATACATTTATTTGTGAAACAAAATAAAATTGTCAAAATATTTTAGATATGAAACCGGAAACAATATCATCGCCGAAGAGGAAGGTTTCCTGAAAGGTTTGGGTCCCGACCCAGACAACAACGGTCAAGAAATCCATGCCCAAGTGCAACACGGGTCATACAGTTACACTTCCCCCGAAGGTACATTGATCACGGTTCATTACACCGCTGACGAACACGGCTTCCGACCCACTGGTGATCATTTACCAACTCCACCACCCGTCAGTCCTGAAGTACAAAAAGGACTCGACCTTATCTACGCTGGTATCAAAGCGCAACAGGTCAGTGCCAAAGTTATCAGGCAAACAGAATTATTAGGAGAGAAAGAGTGTCGAGTAAAATAACGCGGATCAATAAGCGTTGCGGCTTTTGTATCAATACAAATGTTTAACTTTATAGTATCTTAAATAGTATTTCGAGTTAAAATTAATAATGATTTTTGTAATAATTTTAAAAATGCTATTTATTTTTTACAGGAGGCTGTAGCAAATGATCCATCATTAGCTAAACTTCAAGACTTCAGTGGACATTACCGACCATAAGAAAATACATCGTCAAGATCAATAGTTGGCCACAGTACCGATGGCTACACAACTAAAATGCCCTGTGATTCTATGTCATAATAAATAAATAAATAAATAACTGTATCATTTCATACTGTATCAGAGTTACCATCCACTCATATACTTCCCCACTTAACTGGTACTTAAATATCTTGTATGGAACTTAAGTTAGGTAATATATATTATTTTTATATGTGCAATTTTTAAATTGTTCTATAAATCAGATTTTGTACAAAAAGCAATGTTTTCTAATAAATGATTGTTCAATATACCTATATGTTTTGTTCTTATTTTAGTTTATTTTCTGGTAATGTTATATATATATATTGAAAATCAAACTTCACTAAAAATGTTATACTAAATTCATCACCATATTTAACTAATGCAATATAACACATGATTTTTAATTACAAAGTATTGCAACTATTAACGTTAAAATTAATTTAATAGTTTGATATATTGATGAAAATTATAATTTTAAATTAGTAGAGAAAAAAATTAAAAATATATTGCTTATATTATATTATTGATAATAATTTAGTTTAAAACTACAATAAGTTAGTAGGAAAGATTATGAATTAATTAAATTAAAGTGTCTATTTAAAAAAATCATTCATTATATTTATTTCCTGATCTGATAAATAATAAATCTATTTTAACTTAAGGATGTCTTTCATAACATTATAAATCAATTTCCAAAAAATAAACATGCTTACACATATCTGAAGCGATGCATTAAATATTGCATCAACCATAATTACGCGTTTACTATTGACACATGACATATTTTATAATTTAGCATTTAAGTATGTTGAGTATTTTATAGCAAGTTATTCATTTTCAATATCTCGTGTTGGTGTGCAAATAATTTTATGGCACTTCTTGAGTAAATATCCACGCATAAATTAATAAAGAGGATTTTTTTTTGTGATACATATATTTAAAATGACATTAAGAGAGACATATTTTCCATGTAGGAATTAATTATTATCTAACCTTTTATTTATAATGAATTGTAACCTCTGCACCTATAATTAATGTTACAATGTTGTGAAAATATTTCAAGTAGATATTTAACAAATATTTTAACATATGTACATTATGAAATTCGGAATTATATGGCTTTTAAAATGTCAATAGAACAGTGTAATTCAAGGACACTTTTTAGGGAAATTATATGTATGTGTGTAATTCAAAGAAAACAATAAAACAGAATATGGATTAGAACATTTTGTCAACCTGATATTTTTTATTTGTAATTTACTTTAGTATTAATTTTAACTAACCTACTTCAATTAAATATGCGTAAATGTGTATTTGATTGATTCATTAAACTATCAAAATAGCGTAATTATAGCAAGTAATTCAGCTAAGAAATATTGTGGATTGCATATCCTAGGTGTTATATTATTAACATAAAAAACCACGAAAATATAAACCTATACGTTACATCATATATTTAATATTCAATAGATGAACTTTGGATGTAATTGTTTGACATTTTATACATGATTTGAACATTTTTGTTCCGATTTAGTGATTGGCATTACCTGTTTTACCATAATTTCTAATATAATAGAAGTGTTGTACTTATATGCATTCAAAACTCGTGTGTGTGTAAGTGCGCGCGTGTTAGTGTGTGTGTATGTGTGTGTGTGTGTGTGTGTGTAAGTGTGTGTGTGTATGTGTGTGTGTATGTGTGTGTGTATGTGTGTGCGCTGTGTGTGTATGTGTGTGTGTGTGCGTGTGTGTGTGCGTGTGTGTATGTGTGTTATAAAATATTGGCATATGTCTCGATTATAGTATGTGTGTGCAGTTTGTGTAATCGTCAGAAGTAACATTCATATAGTTGTGCGCTAGTGTCCTGTTTATGAGAAAACGCCAATGTAATAATTGTTCAATGGTATATTGGTGGTGTAATAGGTAACTCTTATATCATCATTCACTTCACTCATAGTTCACGCGGTTACCCACCAATATGTAATGTGTGTAATCGTATTTAGTGAACAAAGCCTCCATTCGCAATTTAATATAAATAAGATGTGGTAGGGGATGTCAGGCTATAGTATAAATATGAAATTAAAATCTAACAAAGATCAGTTAGTGTTTGTGACTTGTAAACCATCAGCCGATATAACAATGAAAGTGGTACGTAATCAAAATGTGATTGTTGTTACCCGGCAATAACAAAAAGTGATAGTTTTCACACTCCATCATCATCATAGGATTAAAAAGTGTCTCATGCTAAATAATTATTCCCCATTTGTGAAACATCCTTACATAATACAAATCATTTATACCAGCGAAATAAATAATTAACGAAATCTTTAGATAGACTTACGTAATAAACTAAATTTCCATATAAGATTTTAAATCATAAATATGTACTCAAAAAAAATTCTCCTCATTGGAGAAATTCAAAAACGATTTGATTATTAGTATTTTATTTATTTTTATAGGTAGCAGTTTGTATTTTGGCGTTCGTAGCCTTAACTCTAGCCGATGAACCGATTCCAATTCTTAAATTCGATAATGAAGGTCCCAATCCTGATGGTTCATACAAATTCAGGTATTTAATATAACTTATTATTTTAGCCCAATAAATATAAGGAATTGCTTTCTAAATTTAATATAATTAAACTAAAGCATGCAATGGGCCTTTAGTGTCATATCGCACAATCTTAATCCAATGTTTATTTATATAGTTATGAAACTGGAAATAACATTGCCGCTGAAGAACAGGGCTTCCTGAAAAATGCAGGTACTCCAGACCAAGAGGCACAGGTAGCTCAAGGACAATTCAGTTATATCTCTCCTGAAGGTGAGAAGATCGCTCTAACTTACATCGCTGATGAGAACGGTTTCCAACCACAAGGAGATCATCTCCCAACCCCACCACCAATTCCAGAAGCTATCCAGAGGGCTTTGGAATATATTGCAGCACATCCAGAACAGAATGAAGGACAAGCTAGTGCTCCATTACCTGTTAGATACCAACCCCAACAGCAACAACAACGCAGATATTAAATGTTGCATTAAAGAATGCTTATGTATATCTGATGATCATGTTAAAATTTCCATTTCATATGTTAACTAATACTGTATATAATATGTCTTTCATTATTTAAAAAATATGAATTTTTTATACTATTTTCATAATAAATGAATGAAATATATTTCGCAATTTTATTATTTACCTTTCTGTTTAATACACTGTAATTGCTTGAATGCTTGAAATAATATATAGACGCAATTCCGCAATTGAAAATATAAATATAAGAGCGTATCTTTAAAATATATAATAATTACTTCTAGACGACTCATATGTATTTACATTGGATTGAAAATCAATTCCGGTAATTTACTTAAACTAATTAATGGTAGTATCAGAGAAAGTTTAAATTCGAAGAGTAAATAATTAATTATGTGCTTTACGTTACTGTTTCCTATATTACAACAATGCCATTCAAATTGATATAAATAAACATTTTTTTTATTAATAGACGTTTGTTCTTTTAAATCTAAAGAATATCTCTTACTTGAAAATGACATGAAAAATTCACATATAATAATAATTATAATAATACTAATATTTATTTAATAATAACATCATCTAAGTTTTTTTAAAGTAGAAAATATAAATAAAACCAAACTTGTTTTTCAGTACTGATCGCAAATAGATATTTATTCACTATTCAATCACTGGTCAAAACAAAAGTATCTCATGTTGAATGAGTGCATTGTGAGAGCAAAATGAAATCGCGCCATTATCGTTACAAGAGGGTAATGAAGAGTTTGTGCGGTATTCATATGGTGTATATGGACCAAATCATGGTGCAGAGAGAGCCACCATAGAACATATGGACTACGGAGACATTAAACTGTGTTTGTATAAAAGGAAAATTATTTTACCTAGAGATATATTCCGTTCTTGTGCTCGCAATAATCAACACTAAACTTGTTTAACCATGTATACAAATGTAAGTACTGTTAATTTTATCATATTTTACTATTTTTAATTTTTAACTAATACGAATTAATCTTTGGTATACAATATATTTAAATTCAATTGTATTGCAGCTAAATTTTAAATAACTCGGCTCAGACTCATAAAATTAAATAAAAACAGTAAATTTTGAGCTATTTGTAGCAATATGTGAATTATTATTTATAATTTTAAAACATTACTCTAGTAGTGTTGATACACTATTATACAGTTCACGTGATTTCCATCTTTGCCATTTTATTAAGATAAAATTAAAATAGCCGTTAGGATTAGAAATTAATTATTTCATCTTAAATGAAGAATCTAGTATCGCATTTCAACATAATTAGAAAGAATATTACAATTTAGTCGATTTCAAAACAAGGATGTCTCCAATTTATAATTAAATTATAATTAATCTAGAATACAATTTATCTTATAAGTTCCAGCGTCTTATTTATTGAGCAGATGAGAATGTTTTTTAAAACAATTATTAATATATTAATTCCAATCTAGCAATTATTTTTTTGTATATTGGTAACTATATAGTTATTAGTATTTGTACCAATTAAATATGTTACAGACACTTTTGTAAGACACTCATATTAAAAATATAGAAAATTGTGATATAAAATTGAGAAGCATTTTTGATTTAAAAGAAATTTAATTTAAATAATGTAATTAATAAATATGTAACTATTTACAGATAATACTGTTGGTTACTTGCTTGCTCGCAATAGCATTAGCAGCGCCACAATATGGATCAGAAGAAGAATATCATCAACCACAACATCATGAAGTACAAGAAGTACGAACAAGTCCTATTCCAATTTTGCAGAGTAAATCCGAAAGACATAAGGATGGATACAAATACAGGTAAGCAAATAGAAGAAAGATCAGCATGTTGAGAAAGTACACTTGACTTGATCTGAAGTAATCGAAAATGGCACACAATTAGTTAGAAAACCTATTGATCGCATTTCGTACCAACGAATAAGGTGCTTTTAGAATTGTGTTCTGCACTTTCATCTTGCTTTCTCGACATATGCCATATCTATACAATTTTACAAATAAAACAATAACAATTACTTTCTTAAATATCAAGAGTGCTCAACAATAAACATCAAATATAAATGCTTGTGTCTAAATTCAAACAATTCTAGTTTCAAAACTGGTAATGGAATCCAAGCTGAAGAATCTGGATATATAAAGAAAGGTGAAAAAGAAGAGGATAACTCAATAGTTATGCATGGTTCAGTGTCTTACACTGGTCCCGATGGTGTTCCAATTAAATTGACTTATATTGCTGATGAAAACGGCTTCCAACCACAAGGAGCACATCTTCCAACTCCTCCGCCTATTCCAGCGGAAATACTAAAGGCGTTGGAGCAACTTGAACACCATCACCAACAACACCCAGAAGAACAAGAAGCATCGTATGATGACCAACAACAATATGGTGGCCATTATTAGATTATTAAAAGTTTATTTTTTATTAGTAGGTTTTTATTATTTTATCTTAAAAAAAGGAATTAGGTTTTGTTGTAGTTATTATTAATGTTAATTAATTTGTATGATCGTGATTATATTTTAATATTAAAGATTGATTTTTTTTAATTCTTGTTTATTATTATGTTTTCATCTACAACACTGGGTTTTGCGAAATAACTAAAATAAAATCATTGGTATTTAAAGCACACAAAAATAATTGACCATTGGGCGTATTCATTGTTTAAAAGACCATAACACTGAACTTAGTTCCAATGATACACTTTCTATTATTAATGGAATGGTTCATCGCCCCGGCTAGACGCCATGCACGTGAGATAATTCAAGGTGAATAACTAGTTCAACCTACATTCTTACATTTATTATTTATTACACTTATGTAAGTATACATAACGTCAATTTATTGGTTCACTGATCATAATATTTATAGAATTTTTAATGATACAATGTATATGCTATTTATGAATGAAACGATTTTATATAGTAATAAAACGTATCTAGAAAATATTATAAATATCTTTCTCAGATGCACAATTTAAAAGTGTATTAATTAAAGTATCTATAAGGTATTTTTAAAACATAATTTTTACTGTCACATCACCAATATATATTTTATGTAATATTAAAATGTATAGACGTAAAAATTATGTTAGGCGTCATCAAATAAGAGTTATGAGTTGTGCACGTGACCACAGAATTTTAAGTATGTGTTTGAGCTTATAAATGTTCAACACTTAACAAAAATGTCTATCATTTATCTATGTTGAAAATGGTTATCTATTTCTTGATCATATATGGCCGGAAAGTGAGTTTGATTTTGCAAAATCCGCAGTTTGTACTGAATAGAATATGTTTCATTGTATTCATAATTATGAGTCTATTTCAATTGTTCTCAAATTCTCAAAATCTTAAAAACAGAATATTAAGCAATCTCAAAATTATTCCCAACTATGACTGACCCTATTTCCGATAATAACACACTACAAAGTATTATTAAATTAATTAATTAGAGAAGCACACTTCATAAAACTATTTCAAAATACAATTTTCATAACTTTAGCACAAATAATAAATTAAGATTGAATTTAAAAAGAGTCTTTTATATTGTACTTAAATAGTTAAAAAACGAATCATATATATTATAAACTTGTATCAAAATAGATTTATCTGTAGATATTCAACAAAAATATTTTTTGCTTTACGTAGCATCATATAAAAACCCAAAAACTAAAATATTGAATAATTATGCGTTATCTTCAACATAAATATATGTCAAATAGACAATATAATAGTTTTATTCTTAAAATAAAAATCTGTCACCATCACCGAATTTATCTTATACAATCTGTGCATAAGGCTGACTTTTTCTAAGTTCGCGAAAATCATTAACAATGATTTAATGAAATCGTAACCACAACAAAAAAAATATGTTTTATGGTAATATCTCTTCTTCCACCTAAATCCGTGTAAAAACTAATGTAGTATTTTTTTTAACTTTTGTTTTTCTGATGCAGGTCATTGAATCACGATTTCGAGGTCGGAAAGATGGGGTGGTGTTGAATGAGTATATAAGGAGATCAAACTCAACTAGAGGTATCAGTTTCAAAGTGTTTCAAGTCACAAATAGTCAACAATGAATTCTGTGAGTTATTTACTCGTTCCATTGTTTTAGATAATAAGTTGGATAGTTTTTAATTGTAGTATCATTTGTTACCGAAAACTAAGTTTTACACTGTTTATATA
>JADQWA010001247.1:0-17500 GCA_018344505.1 Nebria ingens riversi
CGTCATGCAATTGTTGATTCATTTGATACGGGATAATGTAAATGTAATATTATTATTTAAACAAGATGAAATTAATCTAATACTCTGTAAACTGCGCAAAACATATTAATTGAAAGAGTAATTCATAACCTATAGAGAATTATTAATTATAGCCATTATTTAAGTTATAAAAATGAATTTAATCGTAAATTATAAATTATAACTAATGATAATCAATATAAATTATAACCGGTTAACTAACCTAATTGTCAAATATATAATTAGCAAGCTAATTCAAAACACTAATAATATATTTATTAACTAAATTTTAATCAGGTTATTTTGACTTCTTCGTCTTCTTCATTGGAGGAGAAGAGTCTTCTTTGTCACTATCTTCATCAACGTCCATAGATACCTCAATATTTGTCTGCTCCTCCGGACTGTTCTTATTTATATCAGTCTCATCACTGTCATTCGTAACGTCATCCATTGTTTCATCTGCACCATGAATTTTATCTAGTGCCTCTTTTAACGCGGGAATTTTAATCCGGAAATCACGTGACGTTCCTAATCCGACATATTTCGAGAGGTCGACTTTTGTTTTGTTTGACAGTGTAATGACGCAACGTCCGAATTGTTCCATTTCAAAGACGAGTTTTGGTATTAACCGAGTTTCGCGTAGAACTTTTGATTTAAGAGTGCTGGGATCGGCGGTTTTCTTTTTCAGCTGCGCTATGGATTCTTCATTTTGCGTGTGGTCTTCTTCCACGTATAAGATAAAATCGTACACTTTACTTGACAATGGTTTCCCGGATAGTTTTAGGACTCGTTCAAATCTAAACAAAAACGAACGATTTTATACTTCTGAAGACATATGTTTTTACTTTCTTATGCTTAGTCTTGGTTAAGTAGTGT
Organism: Nebria ingens riversi; assembly: GCA_018344505.1. Lineage (NCBI taxonomy): Eukaryota > Metazoa > Arthropoda > Insecta > Coleoptera > Carabidae > Nebria > Nebria ingens. Next base: position 895 of record JADQWA010001247.1, read on the forward strand.
TGCACTATTTTGAACCTAACAAAATTGCATTGTTACAAAGCATATAATTATGTTTCTGATTGTTGATAGACATTTTATTACATTTATATTTTTGTTTCCATTATTCTATTTAAACAAACTGGTCCACCTACTACGTATAAGAAAGTCCAGTATTATGTGTTACGAATGCATAAGTCGCCTTTTTACTTTCTTTTACGAAGTAATAAGTACGTATTGTAATCACGAAAAAAACATTTCTCGAAATTTTTACGGAAATACACCTTTTGACCTTCCCTGAATCGAGTCTGACTATTTTTGGAATGTGTGTGTGTGTGTGTGTGTGTGTGTCTGTGTGTGTGTATGTGCTCTACAGCCTACACCGTTGAAGATAAAATTATGAAACTTTAAACTTAAGATTTGTATATGCCTGGGGCGAAAACCTCCTATTTTTGAAAAGCATATTCAAACCGGAAGTGCATGTTTACTTAAGACTTTTTTTGCAATTTCTGTAATATCTCTGAAACGGCTATACTTGCAGTAAAAATAGTTAGAATAACATTGAAAGATATTAGTATTCTGCACAACTTTTGTTTGAAACATTTCTTCAAAAAGTGTACCAGTTACGAGAAAATTGCTATTACCCTATTTATATTGCCATAGTTACATAGGTATGGAAAATTATATATAATAAATCGCATCTACTATGCATGTCAATTGTTTTAAATATTCCAATATTTTGACATTTAACATTTATTGTCAGTGTCACAAATAAGTTTAGTGAAAAACCGTTACAAAGGTTAGTAAATAATTTAAAATATTATATATAAATATTTTCTCTGGTTTAAAGTTCATTTGAAAACAAAAAAATGCCCGGCCATAATAATTTTTAATAATATGTAATGAATAATAATATTTTCTTTATACTACTATAAAATCCAACATTTAAAATCTGAAATACATATGTTTTCTTTGGAAATCTGACAAACTAACTTTACACTTTTATTGGACAATGAATGAAAATATTTTCTTGAAATTTTAACATTTTATATTTTTATTTATATACTATCAAATCTAAATATACTGACTACGTAAAAGAAAGTTTAGGGCCAATACATGGCCGATGTTTAATTTATATTTTTACACTTTTTAAAGGAGAATATTAACATACCTGGCACTCTCAAAAGCCGGATTGATTTTGGATGAAATAAGTAAAAAATATTTCGTCATCGAATTCAACGTTTGGAACAAATGAATTAGAATTTTAAACACAACTTCTGCATTCGATCCGGGTGGCACTGTTAAATTACTTACTAAACTGCAAACAATGATTATCTGACACAGATGACAACATACTTCACGTTCTTTATTTTTTAACAACTCCTTCCCTAGAATTATTATTATTCAAGTATTTTAAAGAAAAAGAAATAACATTATATTTCCCTGATAATTTGTTATCAAAGACTTTTTTCTTATTAACAATTTCTTACATTTGGAAAATCATCTATTTATATATTTAAAATAAATACTTACGCCGCTCGATTGTATCCCCACCAGGATAAATAATCATATTATACTCGGCTCTGAATCTTTGTACAAGCCAATCCACTTCATTTAACATTGATTTTAGTATATTTGTAAGGCTGGCTAAAGTGGGCAAAGCAGTTCCTTCATTTAACATTTTTAGTTGTACAGGGCATTCAGGTTTGTCCTGAAATTACAAAAAAAAAAACGTTTTCTTTAGGTATTTAGCAATATCAGGGTCGGCAAACCAATTATTGTAAGGCAACCCTGCAATAAATCAAGCATTTGCTATTCATTATTTAACGAAACGCCACTGAATGCAAATTAAAATTCCTTCTAACACCGAGCTTGAATTCCGTTTACAGGGTTTTGCCTTGCTATAGTTGTTTTATTGTGTAAACACTGATTATTTCGATTTTATTATAGTTGAATCGATTTGGTAATAAAATCATTTCGCCCATCTCTAATCTATCCCATGCCAAAACATAAACTGCTGGGTTGCCGGCCGACGTTGTCAGTCTTTTAGAGATGGAACGACTACAGTGCCTATATTATATACATACCTAACATCATGCCTATTCCCATCATATGGGGTGGCAGAAAATCCTTTACTTTCATTCTCATCTTGACAATCTTTCGCCATTCAACTTTATCCTTACAAACTTCTTTCGCTTCATTCAATTCCTCATGCATGCTCTTCTATTTCGGTTGCTCATAACATTTCTTTCACGCAACTTATTCTCAATCATATTTATTCACTTACTCCGAGGAGGACCCCGCATTCTCACACCATTCATCTCGTCCACGTAAATCTTTTTTATTAGTCTTTCATTCGACATTCTTTAAACATGACCATACCATCTCATTTGACTATCGCTTATTTTACGTACATTTTTTTACAATATCGCACTTCCATACATCAACGATGTCACAAGTACACCATTGTAGACATTGTATAACCTTGCATCCTTAGAAATGTTAAAATTTCTTGCAAACATTCCTAAAGTACCTAAAATTTATCAGACACTCTTCTCCCAATCATACTTTCCATCGCTAGAGAATAAATAACCTAGAGCGCGCGCGCACACACACGTCATTCCAAAAATTATAAATTAAATTTAATAACTTACTGTAGCAACAGTGCCAATAATTTCAGACAATCGGATAGCAACATTTTCATACAATCCACTTGAAGATTTACATTTCATGTTCATTGTGAGTACCAATGTAATAAATACTTGTCCAACCAGTTTATTAGACATTATGTTCTCATTTGTAAACTTCTTTAACCAATTCAGCACTCGTGCAACTTGTGGACAATACGCTGGTAAATTTAAAACAAGAATTTTGTATATTTCCACCAACAAAACTGGTAGTTTTTTTCCTTCTGGATCGTCATCTGATTCATCTGTCTCGAAAAACTCTTGATAGATTTCTATAAATGGCAGCAAATTATCGCCGATTTCTTCGTTCATACTTTTGGAACCTTTATTTAAAATCATTATATTTTATAAAACTATCATCAAATCATAATATGAACATATTTCTCTGAATTTTATTGTTTATAATTAAATATATATATATATATATATATATATATATATATATATATATAATTGCGCCAGGCATTATGTGGCGGGAATGACGATAGTGTAACTGTTGGTGGTATGACTGTCCCTGCTTTAGCTTATGCAGATGATCTCGTGGTTTTTGGGAATCAGAAAAGCAACTGAGTAGAATGGTACAGAGTATAAGTGGGAAAGGATATGAATCTTGAACTGAATGTAGATAAATCAAAACTTATGGCATTCGAAAAGAATAAATGCAGGACAGTGTGTAATATTGTGGTAGATGGACATCAATTAGAGCCAGTGAACCAGTTTGTTTATTCTCTAGCGATGGAAAGTATGATTGCGAGAAGAGTGTCTGCTGGTTGTAAGATATTAGAGGCTTTAGATATGTTTGCAAGACATTTTTACATTTCTAAGGATGCAAGGTTATGCGTGTACAATGGTGTACTTGTGCCATCGTTGATGTATGGAAGTGAATGCTAGGTTTGGTAAACCAGGCATAAAAAGCGCGTGACTGCTGTGGAAATGAAATTTTTGAGAGTTATTTGTGGTGTATCTAAGAGAGACAGAAAGAGTAATACGTGGGTGTACGAGCAGTGCGATATTGTCAAAAATGTCGTAAGTAGAATAGGTGAGAGTTAAATGAGGTGGTATGGTCATGTTGAAAGAATGTCGAATGAAAGATTAACAAAAAAGATTTACGTGGGCGAAATGATTGGTGTGAGAATGCGGGGCCGTCCTCGGAATAAGTGGATGAATATGATTGAGAATGAGTTGCGCGAAAGGAAAGTTGTGAGCAAGCGGAATAGAAGAGCATGTTTGAAGAATCTGAATGGAGCAAAAGAAGTGTGTAAAGATAGAATTGTCAGGATGCGAATGTAAAGGGTTTTCTGCCACCCCATATGTTGGGAATAGGCATTAAGTTATGTATATATATATATATATATATATATATATATATATATATATATATATATATATATTTAAAGATTCTAATGTTTACAATTACGCGTTGATACTGATCAACTCATCCGTACAACATGTTATTTATTTAGCAGAGATATAGTTAGCGGATTATTAGTGACGTCACTAGGTGCGCGATAATTACACAATTTTAATAGGAGATAATTAATAAATGATACAATTTAAATGGGAACAAATGCTATAAATTTGAATTATATTAAGTTTATATTCTATTTAATGGCAGTAGATATCAATCCTATTAATATTTTGATGAACTATCGGTTGGCAGTGTATATAGTTGTAGAGAGGTTTGGCGGGTTCCAGATCGAGGCAGGTGTATACCTGCACTAATTACAGGTGTACACCTAAACTAAAGTTTGATAAAATTACATAAATCAGTCTGTTAGTTCCGTTTAGATGCTCAGTAAATCACTTTAACATTTTTATAACACACCAAAAATACAAAATATGCATTTAAATAATGTTTAGAACGACTGTCCAGTATAACACACTGAAACGATGATTGAATAAACCCGTGTGTATACTTTATCAATTTCTGCCAATATGACACACTTGCTAATAACATGTGTGCATCTGTAATTACTACAGGGCCCCTATTCTAATTCAAAGCGAGACTTTCATGTCGAAATTATAATAACGTCATGCACAATTGCGAGAGACATTTTATAATAGCGACTTCTAGTAATACTTAGGGAAATTTGTATGCGTCACGTTAATATCAGTAGCAGCGCTCGTTTCATGCTAATGGTTTTGAAAAATATATGAAATAAGGTTTTGTTATAGTTAAGCACATTAATGTTATTATCATCACATTGAGTGTTCATTGTGTCAAAATGACAGAATCGCATCTCGAACCATTCTTCGTAATATGCGAGAGACATGACGTTTCTTATCTATCTCCATCAATTCAATTGCTAAGAATTGTCCATATAAATACGCCATATTCAGCTAAAAATATATTAACTTCATCGTTTCTTGCGTTAATAAAAGAAGAAAAATAGATAAATATTTATAATATTTAAAGTAATAACTACCAATTTTACAGACACTCATTGTATTATAGCAATGCAACACAAAATATATAACAACTTTAACCACAAAACTTCAAAATTCAAATAATTTCGAGTCGCTTTTGCAATTGCGACACCAAACTTGATGTCGCAATGAATTGCGAGTATCGCTATTTTAATGACGTCACAAGAAGCTATCATAAAAGTTCGCTAGATGGCTAAGTGAGGAATTGCGACTGTCGCTTTAGATGGCGAGTCGCAATCTGAATTAGAATAGGGGTCCTGGTGTTACACTTGCTGCATCATTTTCGATCTAGAACCCGTCAAACCTCTCTACTTACAGTGTTTCAAAGATATAAAATAAAACATTCATATATATATATATATATATATATATATATATATATATATATATATAATATATATATATAAATAGATAAATGTATATTCCTTTTAATGACTCTATTGATCATTTAATAGAAGTAATATCGATTAGAAAGCAGTAGTAGATAGAATTGTAGATGTAATTTTGGTAACATAGATGGTAAAATAAAATCGAACTTACCGACAACGGATAAGAAAAAGCTGAGCTTGTCCTTGTAGTGCGTCACAATAAACACTAAAATATCTTGAAAACAATTGACGGCTAAAACAACCGTAGCACAATCGAAATCAATCGCGTTTGTTAATCGTTTGATAATTCGGTTGTGTAAAACTACAGAGACATCAGTAAATTGTTTTAAAACTGATTTTGTGTGTGTGATTTCAATATATTTCGACGTTTTTACCGCTTGTATCAATTGAATGATCGCGTTTAAAATGTAACGATGGAATTCTATTTTTACTTTTAATATATTTGCTTGACCAGAATTTGTCCATGGCACAGTTGGTCTGTAAAAAAATATTCAAATTTAGAGCGTTCCAAGCATAAATAGAGCATGATGAGGCATCATTGTTCACGTCTCGTATTGTAGTATGACGTTACATTATTAGTTGTGATTCTTTAACATTTTAGTATTGTGTTAGTTGCATGATTTATCTGTATAAAACTTACTCATGTAATAACTTTAGTATTTTTTCAACGGTTTCAAAATCAAGAACGGTTGGTGTTGGTTTGAAGATTATTGGTTTAATTTTTGAGGTTGACGCAATTGATGCGGATTTGGTGTCATCTTTATTTTTTTTGCGACTCTCTGCTTTTTTTGGTTTACCTAGGTTCTGAATAGATTTGAAAAATTATATGTGGAATGTTTAGTAATGTACCATGGGGAGTATTTTTAGGTAAGAATATTCCCCCATCTGTTTCTTTCTTTCGTGTGCGTGCGTATGTTTGTGTGTGTATGTGCGTGTGAGCGTATATGAGCGCTCTACAGCCCAAACTGTGATTCCGAATTAATAATTTTAAAAATACCTTTGAGTGATCTACAAGCCTGGAATATCCTACGAATAAAGAATTAATTTTTTGAGCATACTCGTTAGAATGAGACGACCAAGAGTCAATCAAATATCCCATCAGCGCTTCGTACACGGACATTGCTTGTTTTAACACAAGTAAACCGCATTGAGATTCGGGCAATGTGTCTAATAAGTCTCTGCCGTCATCCTATACACACAAGAAACTATTTTATAAAATTAATACATATAACGAGCTACGCATCAAAATAGTATAAATATATGTTTTAATATCAGATTTGCGCTTGTTCAAATATAAAATTGAATTCAAATTACCAGATTAAAGTGGACCAGTTCACATTTGGGCATTTGGTCACATAACGAATCTAATATGACTGTAAAGCGCGTTATATTTGGATTCGTTTCATCGTGAGTTTCTTTCATTTTAGTTACAATACGACCCAAACTATAGATGAGTTGACCGATTGGTTCCTTTAATAATAGAAAACAATATTCAAATATCCAATAAGATAAATTAAAACAAAGCAACGACGTTTCTACAGTCTCTCATCATACTGCAACTTCATAAAAAAATATTAACTCGCGAAAAAAATTGGTGAAATCAATGCCGAATCGTTTGCGAGTTGTTATTAAAAGTACAGGCAATCCGACCAAGTACTGAACCCAATAATTTATTGCTAAACTCATGTCATTTTTTAAATAGTATACAACTGAATGTTCTTTGTTTTCGTATATAATTATAAAAACAATATTCTTAAACACTACTTAAGTTGAAATTTAAATTACTTATAATATGGCAATAAACTAACTTTACAATTTTATTGGGCACAATGAATGAAAATATTTTCTTGAAATTTAAACATTTTATATTTTAATTTATATACTATCAAATCAAAATATACTGACTACGTAAAAGAAAGTTTAGGGCCAACACATGGCCGATGTTGTTTTTTTCGTGATTACAATACTTACTTATTACTTCGTAAAAGAAAGTAAATAAACCAGAAAATTTCTATTGGCATTCTTACTTTTCTAATTGATATTGCCATAGTTACGTAGGTATGGGAAATTGTATCAACTATTGCCTCGCCTTCACAATAGTTAGAATGCTAAAGATACTTGTAATGAGTAGTAGATGAAGGTGAGTCAAAACGATGCTAAATACGTCAGTATTTAAGTACGCATTTACGCGTACTTAAAGATCGTTCAGACGGATTTCTATCAAAAACGGCAAAATCCCCTAGATTTCACGTGTTACTAGACATACATATTAATATCTTTTTCTGCATCGTTGTGTTTTGAAGTAAAATTGAATAATGAATCAATTACTAAATGACAAAATATTTGAAAATTTGGTTTGCGCGATGCTATCAACATCATATTCATTTAATTACGATGTGCAGCTGAGTATTTTTTGTAAAGACCAGTGCTAAAACGACTTGGCCTTTAATATCAGTAATGCTTAACACTTAGTGAAGGCCAAGCATATACCTGTCAACTATTTTACAGAACAAAATAGACTCAAGTAATTTGGGTTTTTGAAAGTTATCATCTATTGTCACAAATAGATTTAGTGAAAAAGCGTTTCAATGGTAAGTAAAATATTAAAAATATTATATATAATTATTTTGTTGGGTTCTAAGTTCATTTGAAAACTAAAAAGCGACCAGCAATAATAAACATGAATTAATGTATGTATGTATTTAATAATATTGTTTTGAATGTTTAAAAATTTATACATTAATATCCTTCTTGAACATTAGTAATGTATTTCGTAAGACAATAAACTGTAAAGATTTTAGAATACCTATAAAAAACATAACATTACCTGTAAAATAACCTCAACACCTTTCGTGACCATAATCTTATCAAATAATAACGGCGGTTTCGCATCTTCGTCATCATCATAAAACTGTCTGAAATGAAGCCACAGCATATTAAGAACTGGGATTCCTAATTCGGAGTTCACACATACTGCATCGTACAACCCTGAAAAATAATCAAATAGTAACTTTATACTCTCAATATAACAGTTAGAAATAAAGTAACTTTAGGATGTTTCTCGCAAAACAGAAAAGCTAATAAACTATGGAAACACAAATTACTGCAGTGGTCTGATAAAAACCAATCTGTTATAGTGTATGACGTCATTTTTTTTTTTTTACAAAAGTACCACTTACCTTCATACAATTCCGCTCTAACTTCAGATTGCTGCATAAAGCATCGTTTTAATATACCCAAAACTTCCAAACAAAGCGCTTCGTTAGTAAATTCATTTGATGTCCTGTGCGCTTCACGATCTAGTGACATTTGCGTTAAAAACGAGTACTTCGAAGTAGATGAACTCGACTGACTTAACGCTGCTAAATTTGATATTCGCAAATTTTTCAGCAACTTTAAGTAACTACTAACAGCCATTTGTCTAGTTTCAACATTTCTAAAGAACAATTATAGAAACTATAGACAATTTCTCATTACGAACCTGCATTGACTTCGCCAATGCCAAACATTTGTCATGGCGAATTTCAATTTAAATAAAAAAATTTGTATTATAATTAAAAATAATTGAAGTAACAATCAAACCAACAATGATATAGAAATCAATCTAAGATATGTCAAATATATTAGTGAAAACATCGCACAAACCGAAAAAAAAACAAAACAAAAACAGTTCAATTGTATTTTTTATTTATTTTAAAAATTATTATTTTCATTATTTACTGTATTATTATTATTATTTATACTATAATCAACATCAATGACATTTTTAACAGCAATAAATGTATAAGAATTTTATTCGTTTCATGTATAAGTAGTTCAGCTGAGTAAAATAATTCTAACCGCGTTAGGTTTCTATTTTCGAAAAAAATGTCAAGACTAAAAATATATTATAATTTTATGTAGATTTTTTTGATAATTTCTACATTTTTCTAAAATTGATATTTAAGGGTGGGGCCGAATAACTCCGGAAATAAAGAGTCTAGTGGAATTAAAATGCGAGTGGTATGAATTGTGTACATATAGATTATATATGTCAAATTTAGTGACAATCCGTTCAGTATCTTCAAAGGAGAAGGAGCGACAATTTTTGGTCTTACGAGTATAAGAATTTTATTCGTTTCATGTATAAGTAGTTCAAGTGAGTAAAATAATTCTAACCGCGTTAGGTTTCTATTTTCGAAAAAACATTCAAGACTAAACATATATTATAATTTTATGTAGATTTTTTTGATAATTGCAACATTTTTCTAAAATTGATATTTAAGGGTGGGCCGAATAACTCCAGAAATAAAGAGTCTAGTGGAATTAAAATGCGAGCGGTACGAATTGTGTACATATAGATTATATATGTCAAATTTAGTGGGAATCCGTTCAGTATCTTCAAAGGAAGAGCGACAATTTTTGGTCTTACGAGTGAACGACGACTAACAGCCAAGTGCATAATTTATATATACAGTCGAGCTTTAAGCATTAGCGAAGTCAATTTTGTTTATAATTATTGATGCGTGTTAACTAATAAATGTTTAAGTAACTACTAACACCCGTTTTATGACATTAAAAATCTAGTCAACAAAATATACAATAGACAATTATTTAACTCTTACCTATGATAAAGCGCTTTTCGTAGTAATACAATTAAATTATCTCGAATAGTATGCGATACTTTTATTAAAGGAATAATTGCATCGATAACTAAACAAGATGTAGCTCCGGGTAGTTCTAAAATTTCTTCTGTTAATCCTATAATAATATTCTGGTTTTCTACTAGACATAGCGTCACATTTCGACACATTTTATGAAGGCACTCTGAAAAAAAAAAAACCTTAAATTATGTATTTTGCTTTATTATACGAAGTAACAAGTAACGTATTCGAATCACGAATATTGAACACAAATCTCTATAAGTGTGTAAGTCTATATGCACTATAACTCAAAAAAACGGATGAGTCATATGACATATTTAGATCTTTTATTAAATTTAAAAGAGCTGATACGTTTTCTATGCTATATTAGTGAGAGCTACTAGGTATGTACATACATCATAAGACGCTGCATTCTTATGAAAAACAGGCCGGTCACTTTTTCTTCTGCGCATATCGCGCTTTAAGCTATTCCGAGTAGCCCGTATTTACCTGTTAAATGAGAGACGTTTTGGCCGGTAACGATTCGGTTACACAGTTCTTTTAAGACTGCATTGGACACTTGATGTTTCCGTTTCATTAATTTAATTAAAATAAACGTCGCCAAATCCCATTGAGCATCTGCAATATTTTTCGAACCTATTACTGCACCGGCTCCCAATAATACAAAACTTAAATTGATCAAGCCTAATATTACAAGCGGTCGTTCTTTTATACTAAAATACAAATATCATTAATACTTACTACAAAATTATTCATAAACTAATTTAGTGATACGGTTACAACATATTTGCAGATATAATAATATAAAATGCACGTATATAAATGAAAATATAACTTATAGAGTAAATAGATACAAGTAATTCAGTTTATTGACGTATTTAATATAATTTATTGCGACGTCATTTTACAAAATTGGTTTTTATTTAAATTTTCAAAAACAAGTTAATGACAGTCGATTTATTTATTTTGCGTAAATATTCTTATATATATTACTAAAGTTACAAGTTTATTTATGTATTTTTTTCCTACATTTAATCTTATACTTTTACTACATAAAAGTCTATATTAAATGAATAAACATAATACTTTTAAACCATTTACTGTAACTTTAGGATCGTTTATGATAAGACGTCAAGTTTCGTAACGTGAAGTCAGGCGCATAGAACTATACGATTTAGTGAAAGTTTTTACGTGTGCACTTGACATAGTACAGGTTATGGTCTATTCCTGATCACGCAGATTATTGCGTCATGTCATACGTCCTGAATTGTTCGTTTGTATCAAATCGCGGTTTTAGTACTGATGTTTGAAAGATGGCACTAACTGCTACTTACCACATTAAACGATACTCTCTTTGGAATATGATTAAATATTACAATTATATTTAACAATAATATAATCTCAAAAATCAAATAACACTGTTTTTACGTTATACACCACAAAACTACACATTTATAGAAATAAACAAATGCGCGTATTCAATAGGAAACTGTAATTTATAATTGCAGCGACGGCGTTAAATTAAAACAAAAATATCTATATGATTTTTAGCTCGCCTTACATAGTAACGAAGAGCAAAAGCAAAAAATGTGTCGCTCCTTCTCTTCTGAAGATACTAAATGGATTGTCATCAAATTTAGTACACATAATCTATGAGTACACAATTCGTGCCGTTCGCATTTTAAATCTACTAGGCCTTTTATTTCCAGAGTTATTGAGACAGAAAAAACTACTTTATTAATTTTAGATATTTTTTGAAAATACCAAAACAATTTACATGAAACTCCAATATATTTTTGATCATGACATTTTTTCCAAAATGAAAACCAAACGCCTTTAAAATATATTTAGTAATTGCTTTAAAATGTATTTGATACTACTAGCGCTAGTTATTTTTGCGCAGCTGAACTACTGTAAATGAAATAGATAAAATCATTTAGGTATTGCCGCAGCCAATACTTTTTTTTTATAAAACTGTTATCTTTATAATCAAAAAGATTTATTTCATAATGACGTATTACCAAATATATGGTTTTGATAATAAAATCTGCGTTTTATTGTGAAAATTATCAATAAAAATTGCCTAATTGTTACGTCACCAAACAAAATTAAGCTCCGCCCCCTAAAAATACACGTACAAGCATGTGTGCTTTGCATGTAAGACAGAAATGCTATACAATTCTGTTGTCTGAGAGTAAAATGTTTATTATGACGTCATACCTCATACTTATGTGATCCTGAATAGACCATACTTATCATTGCCAAGCAGAAATAGACTATAACATAAACGACCCTTATAACTATTTGAAATACAGTTATAAACTATTTTTAAAAGTTTCAACAATTTGATATGCCTTTTGAACGTTATTAATGACAATTACGGCACAAAATAAAGTTGTTTCTGCTCTTTTTAACGTATCAAAAATTAATTTTTGTATATTAAACTCAATACGTACCTATTTTCAATAATAACTGAAATAATATTACTAATTGTCGTCGTTGTCGGTACATTATCTTTGAACCAAAACGAATCATTTTTCTTAGAATCTTCAGTAACAACACGAACAATACAACTTCGGATAATATCCAGAGTGGGTTCTTCGTAAATCAACACTGTCGAAATCGTCAAAAGCGCCGTCAATTGAAACGGATGCAGCACAAACTCAGGTGCTTTCAACATAGTTTTTAACGATTTTATGTACCCGTCGATGCTCCCATGTCCCAGCATTGCAACATTGTGTATGTGGAATAAAACAGTACTTTCAACTTCTAAGCAATCGTGCTCATTCGCATCGGATATTTCGTCAAAATCAGTTGTGTTCGAAGATACCGCCGTTAAATTCGCGCCTAGATTTTTATAGATTCGATGTGCAAAATAGGTTTGTAAACGTAAGAAAACGCATAGACTGTTCTGCGTTGAACATAACCGTAATAATTGGTATGTAATTACGGGGACTTCTTGACTTGCTAATTTTTCTATACAATTCCCTAACTTGTTTACAACTTGTAAGTGTTCTTCTTTTGTGAGAGAGACAACTCTAAAAGTACAACAAGAACGAATGTATTGTCTTCACGAAGTATTCATTTCGATTTCCCTAACTGATATACCTACTACGTATAAGAAAGTCCAGTGCGGGGCACTACAGATGTGTTTAAATAGAAACTTACCGAAACATCGCCGTTAAAGCTGTTAAAATATCAGGTGACCAATTCAACATGCATAACGAATTAATGACATGCTTTTTAAAATCACACCCAGACATTTCTATATCGTTGTACGTAACATAATCATTTGTCATTAATACATTTAAAATTTCCGGTAGCAAATCTTTCCAACTTAAACGAAAAAATGTTTATAATAAAAAAAAAAGAAGCAACCAAATAGTTTATATTTGCTGAAGTACCTTGTATGAACAGAGTTTCCAGTCTGTATTCTTTCAATGCTGAACTCATAAAGTCCGATTAAGTGATTCGTTTTAAATTGTGGAAGTTCCATACGCAATCGAGATAAAATTATATTCGAGTGTGAATCCCATGTATCGGAATCTTCGATTATGTTTAGAACTGTTGTTGCGATTTTATACCTTTTATTGTGTGATTCCGAACTATCAGTAAATGATTGTAATAAATAGTTCCAAATTGGTTGGATATTTCGGAACGATATACGTTCAGTTACAAATGAGGTTAGCTATAAAGAAGTGAACACCGGTTGTTGTTTTCTGATTAATTTCATGCAAATTACTTACATCTTCTATGCTGATCTTTTCCACATATTCCTGTAATGGTTTTAAGTTCTTTTGGTCACCAAATTTCTTTATATTAGCTTCTATTTCATCCATTTTCACGTTTGTGCGCTTGTGTTTATATTCGAGTTTGCTTATTTTAAACAATATTGACAATATTTGACAACATTTGTGAAATTGTCATCGACTCTTAGTTTAATAAACACTATAGCCAATAGCTACAAAAATACTAGTATGAAGGCAGCATCAAATAGCAATACTTCAACTAGTACTACCACTTCGATATAACGCGTGCACCAAATTAAGGGATGCATCTTTATTAAATTTTCACAGAATGTAGAGTAACTTACCCTAGTTATATTGCAACTACCCATAATGGGTTGCAAAGTGTAGGAAATGAAATAAAAATTATTATATGTAGCTGTAACTATAGTTTTTTTCATATATGTAGTATTAACAAAATGCAACCCCTTTATTATTCGCTGTACCCCTACGTAATTTTCACAAAATGTTGGGTAACATACCCTTGTTATATTACATTTATTCATAAAGGGTTACAAAGCGTATGGAATGAAATTAAAATTATTATATCTAGCATTTGCGTGTTATATTGCAACTACCCATAAATGCTACATATAATCAATTTAATTTCATTCCATTCGCTTTGTAACTCTTTATGAGTAAATCCAATATAACAAGAGTAAGTTACTCTACATTCTGTAAATATTTTGTGGGGTACATCAAATAATAAAGGGGTTGCATCTTGATAACTCGGCATATATGCAATAAGTGTAGTAAATGCTACATATAATCATTTTATATCAATTTCCACGCTTTGTAACACTTCATGGTTAGCTGCTATATAACTAGAGTAAGTTACTCTACAATCTGTGAAAATTTGGCGTAGGTGCATCAAATATTAAAAGAGTTGCTAACTCTTTAATTTGGTGCACACGTTTTATCAAAGCGGCAGTTGAAGTGATGTTATTTTTGCCAATATCTTCACACCGGTTACAAAAATTAATAAACCATTTTTACGTTGTTGAAGTTAGCGTTGGATTCCGATTTTCTTGATTCAAGGCTTATGAAACTATTAGCTCGGATCTTTCAGATTAAAAAGTTAGAAATCTTTTTAAGAAAATCGGCCATGTGTTGGCCCTAAACTTTCTTTTACGTATTCAGTATATTTAGATTTGATAGTATATAAATAATAATATAAAATGTTTAAATTTCAAGAAATATTTTCATTCATTGTCCAATAAAATTGTAAAATTAGTTTATTGTCAGATTTCCAAAGAAAACATATGTATTTTATATTTTAAATGTTGGATTTTATAGTAGTATAAAGAATATATAATTATTCATTACATATTATTAAAGAATATTATGGCTGGGCATTTTTAGTTTTCAAACTAACCTTAAACCAGAGAAAATATTTATATATAATATTTTAAATTATTTACTAACCTTTGTAACGCTTTTTCACTAAACTTATTTGTGACACTGACAATAAATGTTAAATGTCAAAATATTTGAATATTTAAAACAGTTGACATGCATAGTAGATACGATTTATTATATATAATTTTCCATACATATGTAACTATGGCAATATAAATAGGATAATAGCAAATTTCTCGTAACTGGTGCACTTTTTGAAGAAATATTTTAAATAAAAGTTGTTCAAATCATTAATATCTTTAACTTTCCTTATAACTATTTACTGTAAGTGCAGCCGTTTCGAAGATATGCAAAAAAGTGTCTCAAGTAAACATGCACTTCCGGTTTGAATATGTTTTTCAAAAATAAGCAGTTTTCTTCCCAGGCATATACAAATTTTAAGTTTAAAGTTTCATAATTTTATCTTCAACAGTGTAGCCTGTAGAGTGCTCACATACACAGACACACACACACACACAGACGTCATTCCAAAAATAGTTAGACTCGATTCAGGGAAGGTCAAATAGTGTATTTCCGTTCAAATTTCGAGTTTTTTTAGTTGCGTCATTACAATACTTACTTATTACTTCGTAAAAGAAAGTCAAAATTGTAATGAGCCTTGTATCATCCCCATTAATTACAGTACTACATATCTGTAGTGTCCTGCACTGGATTTCGATTAAGTATATTATATAACTATATCTGTTTATTGTATACAAATAAATGTAAGATAGAAAGAATACTAAAATACAAATATGATAAAATGTTTATAAACTGTTGTGCACACAAAGTTGCCGGTAGATACAAGCATCCAGTTGTTTTATTACACTGGGAACGAGTTTAAAAAAAAACTATACCTATTTTGGAGTGTTAGTACATTTATTAACCATTTTTCCTTAAAATCAAAATGCCGACCATTGGAAAAATTTATGAATAAGCTGTAATCCAACCTGCATCGTGCAACTTATACGCCAAGCAATTGCAGTTCTTCTTGGAAGGAAATGAAGTCTGGAAAACCGGAAGCCGGAACTCAAAAGAGACCTGTAAACGTAAGGAATTATTAAAACACTTCTGTCTCCATTTTAATTGTCTCACGGAGAAATAGTTGATGCATTAAGGAATAAGGAAGTATTTTTCGCCGATGCCGTCAGAGATCTACATGAGATTCTAATTTCAAAACATCTGCAGTGTCTTGCACTGGACTTTTTTATACGTTGTTAGTATAAGAAAAAAATCAGTTTAGATAGGAAGCATAATAAAATATACAATATGATTAATAATAGCACAAAATATTTCAGTAT